>PVKA01004827.1:47097-77252 GCA_004027165.1 Ctenomys sociabilis
AAAAAAAAAAAAAAAAAAAAAAAAAGCTTTTATTTGAAAGACAGTATAGTAATACTTGGTATGTCATGACAAGCGGTATGTATTTAGAAGACCAGAATGACAGGTATTCCAAGCATGACCCTTCTATTACACATTGCTATCCTTAGTGAAGTTGCTTGGTTCACAGGTATCAGCATATATAGTTAGTCAGGGTGAGAATCCTACCAAGTAACTGGGAGTTTTAAAAACCTGCTGATTTTTCTCAGGATCATTGTCTTACCCATCTAGTGCATATAAATATATGGCTTTGCCCCTGTCGTGTTTCCCAGCTTTTCTCCTTGCCCTCTCCTCATTGTCCAATCCTCAAGTTCTCAATTTCCTTTTAACTGTATTATAGCTTTCTATTTGTAAATCTTCTTTTGAGTTCTTATTCTAGGGACACTATACAACATTTGCACGTGTGAGTCTGGCTTTTTTTGATTATGAGTATATCTTTAAGTGGCATCCACTTAAATATGAAGACTTCAAGTTTATCATTCTTTATAGCTGAGTAATACTCCATGTATAAAAATATCACATCTTTTTCAACTATTCCTGTGATGAGCAGCTTGGTTGTTTACAAGATTTGGCTATCACAAATTGTGCTGCTATAAACATAGGTACTCTTAGATCATTATGATATGATGTTTTCAGTTCCTCTGGGAAAATTCCCAGTAGGGGTATAGCTGGCTTGAATGGGATTTCCAGTCCTAGTTTTTTAAGGAGTCTCCATACTGATTTCCATCAAACGTGTGCTTTGATGTATTAAGTCAGAAAATTGTCTGTTTAATTTTGTTTTTTCTTTTCTTTTATTGAGAGACAAATGTCAATGAGACAGTTGCAAAGCTGATTAATAGGACAGTTTCAATAATTAATACATTTTACATTGTTATCTTCTTAGTGGTTATCCATAGTATAAGAAACAGACAGGATATCGTGTCTAAACACTATAACTACAAAATTTTCTTCTCATAGGATCAAGCAAAATTAGCTGTATATGTATCCTAACTATTCTGTATATACAAGTACAAAATGGTTCTTCCTTTGTATCCACTTTTTTGTTTAGTCCTGTCAGAGATGGGTATTGTATTGGCATTTAAATACTAATAGGTGAATTCAGCAAAATACTCCAACATAGTCCGGCAGTCCACAATAGTAGTGGGTTATCCACAGAATTTGTTGACCAGAGGCTTTTACAGCTCAGCGTATCAGTATGGCTTTACTTTATATAACTTGTTTTTATACTTTTTTGCTGGATGGTTAAGACCAAGATAAAGCAGGACCTGTATAACAAGAAATGTAGTCAGTTTGATTTTGGATACTCATAAACAGACTGCAGTCTTGGCTTAGCTCAAAGATGTGTGCACAATCTGTCAAAGTTCGTTATTTCCAGGCATCTCAAGAAGTCAAATTTTCTGTTCCTTTTTTATTATCTAGTTCATTCTATTTCTAATATTTAAGTAATTTTCAGTCTCTTTTTTATTCCAACTTAGTTTTATTGGAAGCAGAAACTATATGCAGTGTTAATCCCATATTTTGACATTTGTTGTGTCTTGCAGTTTGGACTAGCTTTTGATTAGTTTTGGAAATAGTTCTGTGTGCCCTTCTTTGTTTTGTCTTATTTGTGATTTCTACAGTGAATATATATAAATTTCTAGCAAAAGTTTACTATTCATAAAATAATCCTTGAGAAAAGTGGTGATATTAATCTAACAAAGATAATATTCATTTTTGGGGCTGGGGAGATGGCTCAGTGGAATAAGTGCTTCTGTGGCAAGTGTAAGGATTTGAGTTCAATCCCCAGTTCCACCAAAAAAAAATATTAATTTTTTCTTTGTGTGTGTATTGGTATTTCTGCCAACTCTTAGCTTCTTCAAAATTAAAGGAATTATCTGTGCTTATAGATTCTATTATGCATACATATAATTATATGCATCTTATTATGTGTAGTTTTATACATATACAAGTATAGATCAGTTGTATTCTTATGCAAGTAAAAGATAGCAAATATAAATGTTTATCACTATTGCAGATAACCTTTTTACTCCCAACATTATTTATATATTCTTTCAATTCATAAATTCTTTCAATGTTTATTTGGTAAAGACAATCTGAATACCTATGATATATTCTCCTATTGGGATCCCCCCTTGTTTTTAAATCATCATGCTTACTTGTTCAGTCTACTAAGCTGAGAAGATTAAAATTGAAGTAGGAACTCAAATGTCATTTGAAGCTTTTTCTATTTCTTTTCAAATAAAAACATGTTCTGAAGGTAGGAAATTATAAAAAAATTATTACCTGCTTTTTTCAATATGTGTAACAGTACTAAATGCTGATATTAAATATGAGCAATATTTGATTTCTGTGAATCCTGTACATCTACGTGCTGGATAAAATGGGCCATTGCTACCCAATTGAATGCTGGGTTTCATTCAGCCTAAAATGAAAATTAAACTGAGGGCTGTTATTTTTTTCTTTTGTCTTGTTTTATTGCTATTCTGCATTTATTACTAGTAGTTTTTCAATATCAACCATATGACTACAGCTGCCATAGACCTGTTGCATACGTCATGCTTCACTTCACATAAGGCACCATGGCTTGTGTGTTGGTTGCATATGAAGAAAAGTTCTTACACGCCCCTGCTGTGGGACTTTTGTGTAGAGGTGCAGGACAATGAGGTCTTCCCCCCACCAGCCCTCGGAAGCAGCTTCATTTCTGCTGGCACAAACTCAGCAGATTTGTGTCCATCGTGGTGTGGCTGCACCCTTTAATACAATTTTTGTGTGTTTGTCTCCATTTTATGGGCGTACACAAACTGGTTGGGCATACATTAACACTCTGCAGTCCAGTTGGGTATGATTTATGTTACAGAGTTATATCATAACTACACTTGAACACATGGAGGCTGATATTGCTTCATTGTAAAAAGTTTCCCTCCCAATAGGTTAGGACGGCCCCTGCCATATCATCAGTTACAGTTATATCTGTAGTCTTGTGAGATATTTGTGCTTTTCAGTGAGAAAAATGCTAAAGTGCAATAAAAAATTCTTAAGAATTAGTGAAGTAATTTACCCTGCACAGTGGGTTCATCTGCATTATTTTATATTAAATGAATTGAAGTGTTGTGTTTGTTAAGTAGTAATAGCTGTAATTATAGTACCTAACAATGACTGAGCTGTTATTTGCTGTAGCAATTATACTAAATATTTTGCATGGATTCTTATTTAACCATCACAGTGGTATCCTATGAGATAATTGTTTTCAGTTCTCATTTTAAGATAAGAGTATTGGAGCTGGGCGTGGTGGCGCAGGCCTGTAATCCCAGCACTTGGGAGGCTGAGGCAGGAGGATTGTTGTGAGTTCGAGACCAGCCTTGAGCTACAAAGTGAGCTTAAAGCCAGCCTGAACTGCATAGTGAGACCCTGTCTCAAAAAGACAAAAAAAAAAAAAAAAAAAAAAAGAGTATTGGGCCAGGGAGATAGATCCGTGGCATAAGTGCCTACCTGGCAAGTGCAAGGCACACACACACACACACACACACACACACACATTAAATTAAATAAATGTAATACTATGGAGGGTCAGAAAGGTTAAACAATAACTAGAAAGTAAGAACTTAAAGTAGAAATTAAACGCAAATTGAACTAAATTTGGGTTTGTTCTAGTAGGCTGCACTAGGCTGGAAGGGAGCTCAGAGTAGGGCTCTTGCTTAGTATGTGCAAGATGCTGGCTTCCACCTCTGCACCACATACACAAATCATCCAGATGCTCTTTCATTAGTTGGTGAAAATTAAGAGCTAGTCAGTGTTCTGTAGTATAGAAGAAAATTAAATACTTGTTCTGAAAGCTATTTAATGTTCATAATTACATAAAAAATTGCACATTTTAAAACTTTCTAATTTTTGTGACTGCCTCAGGACGGCCCTCCATTTTGCCTCTGCATGTGGCCAGGAAGAAGTAGTGACTCTCCTGGTAGAGAAGAAATGTAATATCAATGCCTGCGACAGTGACAGTAACACTGCACTTATTAAGGTAGATAGCAACCAATACTTTCAGTGTGAGGTACATTGTATTTAAATACTGAAAATAAAAGTGAATTGGTGTGATTCAGATAAAACTACTTGGTGAAGTGGGGGAGTTTGTCTTGAGTTCCTTCAGGTGACTGATGGTGTCCCTCTTTTGCATTACCTAAGGCTGTGCAGTGTAACCAGGAGCGCTGTGCGACCATTCTCCTGGAGCACGGCGCAGACCCGAACATTGCAAATGCCAGGGGCAACACTGCTCTCCATTATGCCGTCTACAGCGAGACCTCAGCCATCGCAGCAAAACTTGTTTCACACCACGCTGACACTGAGGCCAAAAACAAGGTATACTCAATTTTATTTACAAAACATTGAAATCTATTCATGTTACCAGTGACATGTAGATAGGGCCAGTTTTCCATATTTAGAAACTCAAGCACTGCATTAATAGAAATATACTATTTTAAGTCATTAGTTGTTAATGATTTATCTTCAAATGTTAATAGTTTTAAAGAAATACTAGAGGATATGGGTTTCTTTTATGCATTTATAGCAAGTATTTGTGGAAACATTGGATTTTTAAAAAGTAAATCTTTCTTTGTTCTTATTTTTTCCCCAAACTTTTGGTGTTTCTTCTTTCTCAATTAGTGTAAAACAGCACAGGAAGAAAACTTTGCATTAGAAATAGGTGTTACAGGGCCCGGGAGATGGCTCAGTAGAATAAGTGCTTCCCTGGCAAGCGCAAGTGCCTAAATTCTATCCCGGTTCTGAAAAAAACAAAAACAGGTGTTACTTTAAAATGTAAATAACAATATGCACAAGTATTGTGGAAGTCCTATCATATTATTTAGTGAAATTCTGTATTGTTTCTAATTTTATAAAACTTTTTTTTTTTTTCAGTACCAGGTATTGAACTCAGGACTCTGTGCTTGCCAGGCAAACACTTATTCTACTGAAATATCTCCCAGGACCTATAAAACTATTTTTCCATCCTCTTTAAAAAAATAAAAAAAAAATGTAAAAATAAAAAGCAATAATGAAGCGGAAATCTTGTTGTTGTTGACAGATTGTAAAAGTAATTCATTGTTCAGTGGTTTCACTTAAATGGGAAAGAAGAAAGGACTAGTGAATAGAAATAACACAGGCCAGTGGTGGTTGGTTGGTTGCTCATTTCAGAAACAGTTTTTCTGGTTTATGTGTACAGACAACATACTCTTGTGTTTGAGAATAAAAACTATATTTTTCTTTTTAGTACTGAAAATTCAACACAAAGTCTTTACATTGAGCTACATCTCCAGCTCTTTTATATTATTTTAAATTTTGAGATAGGATCTCATTTAGTTTCCTAATCTGGATTTGAACTTGCAATCTTCTTGCCTCAGCCTCCCAGAGTGCAAGGATCACAGACTATGCCTCGAATGGGTATAAAAATTCTTAATTAGGAGAGAAAGTTGTATGGTTGCTAACTTGCAATTTTAGGAGAACTCTGAAGAAGCCAAATGAGCACCCTGCTGAATGGTGATTAAGAGAGCAGGGGAGTTGAACAAATTATTAATAGACGTCCTGTCATTCTGAGGTAGAAGCAGCAACTAAGATAAGAGTCTAAATTCTGTCTTCAAACCTATAATGTTGGGCTGGGAGCCAGAAGATAAGTAGCTTGTATAATGAAATCAGCTGTATTTTGAATTTCCTAGTCCCTATTCTGCCCCTAGCCAAGAGGAGCTTCATGGAGAGACTGTCTCTAGCAAAAAAAAAGTTTTATAAAATTAGAAACACTACAGAATTTCACTAAACAAGTTCTCCATGGAGCTTCATGGAGAGACTGTCTCTTGCTTTCCCTGCTTTGGCCAACTCCTCAGATAGCGAGGACAGTTGGCTGTGTGCATGACAGGTGAGACTGCAGCGGTCACCTGGGTTCTCTAGTTCTTATGCAGACTTCTACATCTCAGTGGCCTGGAGAATCTGTGAAAATGTACAAGTTGACACTCTCCGCTGGTTTGCTGATTGTCAATCTATTAAGGCCTGACATAGATAATTAAAAATATTTTCTTAATATTCTAGGATAGCTCAGAACCATTTAATGGATGAATATGTTTAATGGAGGAATTCCTAATTCTCAGAAACTTAAGGAACCTCTAAATGAGCTTTTGTCTAATTTCTCCTTTCCAACAATATTAGCCCAACTTTCATTTGTCTTTCTCTACCTCTGTCAGGAGGAAGTTAAAAGGTATCATTTATGATATGTGTTGTTGTGCAAATACTACCACTTTTCCTCCAACCTTCAATCTTCCACCACCACTGAGAAGCTCTAGAAATTCACTTATGGTTGAGGCTGACTCTTTAAGAAGTCCATGTCTGTTTATTATCATTTATGGCACGAGGTCAATAAATGTTGTATATTACTGGACTTTAAATAAAACCAACCATGAGCCAGTTTGTAGTTGAAGGCATGTGATAGACTATCTCATAGATAGTTTAGCAAATCCTGGCAGAAATCCATCAAATTATTAAGAACATATATGGGAATGCTTTTTGAAATTTTTGTTTTTGTGTGTGGTGCTGAGCATTGAACCTAGGGCCTTCCCACTGAGCTACATGTCCAGTACCTAGCACTCCTCAGGCCCTTTAAAATTTTTTTGACAGAGTATAACCAAGTTGCTAGACAGAACTTAAACTTGGATCCTTCTGCCTGGTCTCATAGATGGATAAGTTTACAGGTTCTGCACCATCACTATCCCCAGCTGGGAATTCTTTTGATAATTTAGTTTCAGCAGTCCTAGAAAAGTATTTAGTAGTCAGAAAGAATTGCATAAAAATGGAGGCTATGTTGAAGTGTTGGAGAAACTATTGAAAAAGGTATAATGAGACTTTCTCATTTCATTGTGAAATTTCCCTTTTTTTTGGTAGAACATCATGTGAAAGAAAGTAGTTCATGTGCAAATACTTGCATATAAACTACACTTTTATACAACCATTTGGACTCACATGCACAGCAAAGATACAGACAAAAGTGTGTGGATTAAAAGTGGCTCTTAGCTATATTTAGTTTGCCTCCATAGATTGAATCCACATTCAAATTTCAGGAATCTCCAGCAGAATTTGAGGTTTGAGATGCTCTGAAGGAACGGAATCTAGTGTCTTCAGAGCCCAGTGGCTGTTAGGGTGTGCGCCCTGAATATGAAGCTCTTGTGTTTTCTCCAGTTTGCCATTGACACACCTCTGTTGCTCCTCCTGTCCACTACTTTGCCTCTATGAGAATTTTCAGTGCCTTAATTATGGTATATTTTAATAAAGAGTCAGAAGTTTCAAGATATTTTATATGAATTTACCAGAATGTAATCTGTATTTTATAGTTATTTCTTAAAAATAGAATTGGATTTAGAATTTGTTATTTAAAAAGTTTTCCTTTATACTGTAGATAATCTTGTTCCTGTTGAAATGTCTACAAGCCTTATTAAGTCAATTGTGATTACACCTGAGTCACTGATGCAGTGGTACAATGATTACATCTTCCTCTTCAGCTCTGTCCTTTAAAAATACAAGTGAATTAGTGTCACTTATTATGAGATATTTGATCCACATTGAGCACTATTACTATTTATTCATTATTAGAACATCAATATTCAGCCTTATTAGAATTTATTCATTATGATAGATTCCCTGTTGAGCAGTGTTATCTTTATTGATAAGTCGTGTTTTGCCACTGATTTATATTTTGCATAAAATTAGGAAATGACCTTATTTATTCAAATGGAACCAGAATAAGAACTTATTAAAAATGGGAGATATACTTGTGGGTCCCAGGCTTACATTACAAGTGAAAATCAGAATTTTGTACTGAGCTTTCTAACAGCTAAAATAATATTTTCATCTAATAATAGGACAAAACCCCATAGGCAATCTAGTGATAAGCAGTCCAAGTTCAGGTGGAACTTGTCTCACAGCTGAGTGTCCACGTCCTGAAGACTCCTTGGAAGCAGGACTGGCTGACAGTTGTGTTTGGATGCTGATACATAAGGAGAATCCAGCAAGTCACCTCCTTAACCTGGAAGAAATTTCCATGTTGTTAGATTGCTCTCAACACTGCATCCCTCAAATTCTTAATTTATCAGATATTGATATTTGTTAGAAAAAGGTATTACACTGGAATAAAACAAAATTAAAGATTTTAGTACTGAATAAATAATGCATAGTTTCATACTTTCTCTGATGATTGTTCAAACTGCTGAGATATAGAACTTGTAGAAAATTAATTCTTTGGTATGATTTCTCCAATAGGTACTTCTTGAATCTGTTGAGACAGAACTTTTGGGAAATTATTTTCTTGGAATATAGACTGAGAATCCCTGTCCAAAAGATACTTTAGCCATTAATTCAATAAAAATGCATAACTATCTTTTAAATGTATTTGATGTACAGTCTTACTGTGCAGCTGGGACTCATAGTGATCCTCCTGTCTCACCTCCCCCACCAGCTGGGATTATAGGCATGTGCCACTGTGTCTCACCTCCCCCACCAGCTGGGATTATAGGCATGTGCTCACTAGGAAAGTGCAGTGCACAAGGGGGCAGGGTGGTGCCAGGGATCAAATCCTGGTCTTTGTGCTTTTGCCTAAACAGATGCTTGGACCACTGAGCTGTCTCTCTGGCCCTATTAATTAACTGTCTTACAACTGTGCATTAAGGTGTGGGCCTGCTGAAATCAAAGCTATGGCTCCTGCCCTCAAGATGCTTTTGATTTAGGTGGGAGATGTTACAGAACTTCAGAGTACCCTGATAAATGCTGTAATGGAAAGATCCTTGGAATTGGCGAATGAATCAGGTTTTGACACTGAGTGCTACAGAAGGGAGAGTGCACAGGCAGCACACGTGGCAGGAAGCACTATGAGTGCTAAGGAAGAGATAGCTGTTTATTAATTTTCTATGTTAGGCTAGAGTCAAAGGGTGTTATTACAGGGTTTTCAGTTCACTTGAAAAACAGGCAATTGTGTGGCTTCTATTCTTTCTGCTTGTTCACAGGATGGCCTCTCGCCCCTTTCACTTGCTCTGAAGGAAAACAGACATGAAGTGGTGGAATTATTTCAAAAGGCAAAAGGAAATATTAAAGAAATGGATAAGCTGGGAAGGTATAGTTGTTCATTCATTTTTCCCTACACAAGACACTAGTAGTGTTCTACAGTAGTATGATCAAGTCATTTAATACAGTCAAAGAAATCAATAGAAAGGCTAATTTACAGTTATTGGGATATAGTGAAAAATAGTCCTCTGCCTGTGAAATAGCTGGCAACTTTTTTTTCCCCATTGTGAAGGTTGTTTCTCTACTTTGTTGGTCATTTCCTTGCAGTACAAAGCTTTTTAATCTGATATGACCCGTTTGTTGATTCTCTTTTTTCCCTGTATTTAACACAGGGTTCAATCACTACATAGATTGAACTTGTAGTGATTCTCCTGTTTTAAGCCTCCCAAGTGCTGGGATTCCAACTGGGCACCACCATGCCCAATCTCAGTTGTCTTCTCAGGGTGCCTTGTGGGTGGGGCTGGCAGTGTATGGCAGGGATTCAACCCTAGCTGCTGTACTCTGCCTAAGCAGGTGTTGTACCCCACTGAGCTTTCAGGCCTACCTTTTGTTGATTCTTGATACTACTTCTTGTGTCACTGGAGTTTTGTTTAGAAAGTCCTTGCCTATGCCTGTGTCTTCAAGTATTACCTAATTTTATCTGGCAGCAGATTGTTTCTGTCTTAACATTTAGATCTTTGACCCATTTGGATTTTAGTTTAGTATGTGGCAAGATGTATGGATCTAGACTCAGTCTTCTATGTGTAGATGTCTGTGTTTTTGTAGCACCATCTTTTAAAGATTATTTTTTTCTCTAGTGTATATTTTTGGTTTTTTATTTTTTATCAAAGATCATGTATCTCTCACTACCTGGATTTTTTTTCTATTTCTTCTGATTTGTTCCTCTGATGAAGATGCCTGGTTTCATGCCAGTACCATGTGGTTTTAATGACTGTAACTTTATAGTATAGCTTCAAGTCTGGGATTATGTTGCCACCTACTTTGCTTTGGATACCCTGGCTTGCTTTTGCTATCCTGGGTAACTTTTATTTCCATATAATTTTAGGATTGTTTCTTCAGCACTGTGAAAAATGAGGTTGATATTTTGTTTGGTGTTCCATTAAATCTGTATCAATTTTGAAAGTAAGTCCATTTTGATAGCATTGATTCTGCCTATCCAGAAACAGGGAATATATTTCCATTTCCTAATGTTTTCTGTTTCTTATTTTCAGAATGATATAATTTTCACTGTAGAGGCTTTGCTTTTCTTTTTTTCAGAAAGTTATATTTTCATTATAGAAGTCTTTGCTTTCTTAGCTTACCACCTAAGAATTTAATTTTGTATGCTATTGTGAATAGTGTTATTATCCTTATTGTTGTCCAGCGAGTTCTTTATTAATGTATAGTGATGCTTTTGATTTTAACGTATTGATTTTGTACCCTTCTACATTGCTAAATTTGCTTATCAATTCTGGTTGTATTTTGGTGGAGGTATTTGGATCTTCTAAGTAGAGGATTATGCCAACTGCAAATAGTGATATTTTGACTCTGTCCTTTCCTATATATACCCCATTTTTTCTTACCTGATTGTTCTGGCTAGTATTTCAGTGACAGTAATGAACGGAAAGTAGTGATAATGAACCTCCTTGACTTGTTCCTGATTGTAGAGAGAAGCTTTTCATCTTTCCCCATTTAATATGTTAGCAACAGGAGGGTCATAAATGGCTTTAGGCATGTTGAGGTAAAGACTTTCTATTCCTGTTTTCTTCTGGGATTTTAGGATGAGTGAATGTTGTATTTTTGTCATAGGCTTTTCCTACATCTATTGAGATGATTTTGGTCCTTGCTTCGTTTCTGTGATGAATTACACTTCTTGATTTGTGTTTATTGAACCATTGTTGCGTTCATGGCATGCAACCTACCTGGTCAGGGTGTATGATATTTTTTCTGATTTGTTTTATTCAGTTTGCCTGTATCTTGTTAAGAATTTTTCCATCTATGTTCTTTAGAGAACCTGGATGATCATTTTCTTTTTTTTGGTTGTATCCTTGTCTGGTTTTGGGATCAGGATGTTAACTTCCAAAAAATGATTTTTCTCAAGTATCCCTTTCAATTTTCCTAAGACATTTGAGTGTGAATGCATCAGCCCCTGGGCTTCTCTTAGTTGATATTTTATTAAACTAAATATTTAATTTCTTTGCTGCTGGATGATTCAAGATTTCTTTTTTTATTTTTTATTGAAGAACAAGTAGCAATGAGATAGTTACAAATCAAATCAGTAGGACAGATTCAACAATTTATACATTGCATTGTTTTCAAATCGGCCTTTTGTTGCACAAGATGCATGCATGATACTCCATGCACAAATACTATTAGAGCAGATGCCTCTGATCAATGAATTAAGAGAATGTAGCTGCATACCTATCTTTTTTTTCCAAAGCTGAATTGTAGTACAGTCTCAATAACTAAAATTCTTTTTACATTGTTATCTTCCCAGTGGTTATCGATAGCACAAGAAGCAGACAGGATATCCTGTCCAAACACCATTAGTGCATGGATTTCTTCTCATAGAATTACAACAAAGGACTGGATATCTATCCTAACTGTACTGTTTATACAAACACAAAATGGTTCTTCCCCTGCATCCCCCCCCTTTTGTTTAGTCCTGTCAAAGATGGGTGTTCCATTGTCATTCAATGATTATAGGTGCTTGAATTCAGCAAAACAATCCAACACAGTCCAGCAGTCCATAATAATAGTGGGTTATCCGAAGAAGTTGTTGACTAGAGCAATTTACAGCTCAGCTTATTTTATACACCTCATTTTAATACTTTTCTGCTGGATGGTTAAGACAGAGCTAAAGAAAGACTTATATAACAAAAACTGTAGCTTTTGTATCTGATGAGGTCAGTCAAGTTCCTTCAGGGTTTATCCTATAACCCTGTACCTCACATTGTAGATCTTTTGTCATTGTCAGCCATGTGGATGAGTTATGGCCATTGCTTGACCAGTTTGCTGTCTGTGAAAGCCTGAGAGAAAGTTTTCTCTCCATAGGCACACTATAGATCATTGATCACTTTTCTCTGTGGTTCGATAATCTCCTTGATCAGAAAATTTTGGGCACAACTGAGTTCCATGATGTTACAGTACAAGTTCTCCTATTTCATGAGTCTTCACTGACCTTCAAGGCTAGGGTCAAAATGTTGGCTGACCTTGCAGCCCTTCCATTTCTCCAATTTTTGATCTGCAAACTTAGGTTGTTAACCATCAAGAAGAGAAGTTGATTATTACCCTGCAACATATGCAGTACAGTTTACCCTATCTAACTACATTCTTTTTAGTTGTAGTTTTACCTTCTATTTGTATTTCTTCTTTTGACTTCTTATACTAGGGAGACCATACGATATTTGCACATGTGTGTCTGGTTTATTTCACTTATGAGTGTATGATCAAGTGGCATCCACTTAAATATAAATGCTTCAGGTTTATCATTTTTTATAGCTGAGTAATACTCTTTTGTATAGAAATACCATAGTGTTTTCAACCATTCCTCGTGATGGGCATCTTGGTTGTTTCCAAGATTTTGCTATCACAAATTGTGCTGCTATAAACATAGGTGCACATATATGACATATTCAGTTCCTCTGGAAAAATTCCCAGTAGGGGGATAGCCAGCTTGAATGGGATTTCCAGTCTTACTCTTTTGAGGAGTCTCCACACTGATCTCCACAATGGTTGTACCAGTCTACATTTCCACCAGCAGTGGAGAAGTGTTCCCATTTCCCCACAACCTCTCCAACATTTGTTGTTGGTTGATTTCTTTATGACAGCCATATTCTTTCTGGAGTGAGATGGTATCTCGGTGCTGTTTAAATTTGCATTTCACAGATGGCTAGCGATGTGGAGCATTTTTTTCATATACTTATTTGGTTCTTTAATTTCATTCTCTGAGAAGTGTGTGTACATCGCAGATGCCCATTTCTGGATTGGGTCTTTAAATTTATGGACCCTCGTGTTTTTTAGCCCTTTATAAATTCTGGAGCAGACCTTTGTATGAGTGCTTATTAGTTAAGATTTTTCCCAAATTTGTGGGTTGTCTTTTCACTTTATTGGTAATTTCTTTTGACATGCAGAAACTTGTCAAGAGTTGATCCCAGTTGTTAATTCTTTCAAGTGTTTTCCGTGAGAATACATGTTTGTTCTTGAACTCCTTGCCTACCCCTATGTCTTGAAGAATTCCTCCTATTTTCTCTTCTAGGAGATTGAATGTTTCTGTTTTAATGTTTAGATCTTTAATCCATTTTGACTTTAGCTTAGTGCATGGTGATAGACTTGGGTCAAGTTTTAGTTTTCAGCATGTAGAGAGCCATTTTTTCCAGCACCATTTGTTAAAGAGGCTATCTTTCTTCCAGTAAGCATGTTTGGCCCCTTTGTTGAAGATCAGGTGGCTGAGTGTGTTTGTAGGGGCCTCTGCATATTCTAATCTATTCCCTTGATCCTCAGGACTATTTCGTTGGCAATACTATGCTGAGTTTATCACAGTAGCTTTGCAGTCTATTTCATGTCAGGAATTATAATGCCTCCTGCCTTGCCTTTGTTAAAATCCTTTTTTTAAAAAAAAAACATTGCTATTCAGAATGTTCCTTTGTAAACTTACATTTAATGATATATGGGTATGTTAAAGTAAGATTTTTTTACTCAAGATATTTTCCTAATTTCTCCTTTGCTACTCATGAGATTTTTAAAACTTTATTTAAATTCACTACTGTTATACTTAAAAATAAACCAAAATGTAGGCACATTCGAGTCGCTTCCATGCCTGAGAGACTTTTGGTGTGGTGTCCTGGTTCATTGGGCAGTAGCTGCATCTCTGATCACTTGCTTCCTTTCAATCTCTGGGGAAATACCTAGATCCCATGGGCCTAATCTTTGTCTCATGTTCTATTCTCTAAATAAATGGTTTCCTGCTCATTTTATTTTTTGCCTGGTATTTCTTCTATTTTTGCCTCTTTGTGTTTTCTTCTGCTCAAATACAACTTTTATCAACTCTTACACATCACATTGAATCATTTGTATGTTTGCTTTTGATTTTAATCAGGAAATACATGTCTCCTTGCATTTAGCTGATACTTCATAGCTACTTTGTAATTGATAAGTAAATTAGTATTAATATTAAATTCCCTCAGGAGGCTAATTAAAAAACATAGGGTCTCAAAATGGCTTTTTAAAAAAGTAGTGAGCCTGCCTTGCCTTTCAGTAAACTGAAGAAGAATGAATGTGAGCAGCGGAGCTCCACGAGACCTGTGGCTTCTTCAGGGTGCGAGCAGGCCAGTTCCCTTTCTGGTGCTCTGCCACAAGTGAAGAGTGGCCGCTGGGTACATGACACAGATGAAGATGCAGGAAGGTAGAGTATCTGTGAATATTTTATTTTCCTGTAAGGGAATGTTAGCAGGAAGTACTGTTTCTGGAGATAAAACAGAAGAGTGTTGTCTACAGAGAAAGCAAGAAAACACCCAGGCACATCATTGCACCTCACAGGTTGGTTAAAAAAAGGACAGGTGAACTGGACAAGGAACACTTTTAGCAGTGGTCACAGAGGAAGCTGAGGGATGCTTATGAATGTGGACAATGCCTCAGATAACTTTTATTGGGAAAGTCTAGGACAGTGGGTGTTACAGAGGAAGAATGTGGCATTTAAGAGTTTTTTCTCTTAAGTTATTAGAATCTATTTGCATACTAGTAGAAATGATCTAGTAGGAAAGAGGTGTTTACTCATTTTAAGCTTGAAAGATATCTGCAAGCTATAGAATTTGCTATAGTAATAATGAAAGACGTCCAGTACAATGGATTAACATATTCACCATAGAGCCATACATGCATGAAGGTCCAGTGCTGCCCAACGGGACAGTCGTGTGTACCACTAGTGGTTAAAACTTCTGGGAAATGTGAATGTGATATTTCATCTCTTAGAAACACTAAATACTTGAAAGTATTTCTCAGCACAGAGTATACCTCTGTGATGTCACAATTCAGATTTCCCATTCTTACTCCACAGATTTTTTTTTCTTAAAACCAAACTATTAGGTTTTGCCAGCATCCTGTGCAATTTTGTAGAAACCACAAGTATTTTCCATACAATTTTTTGGAAGAGGTTTGTAATTAGCTATTCCAATGGTATTATTCAGCTCTTGTTTGCTGCCTTGTAATCCATCTCTGCATTATAGCAAGTTGATACCTTGTTTTCAGGTTTTTTCTTCTGAAAGCCCTAGAATGCCTAACATGCTACCAAAATGTCCTGTGCTTTAATATAGTATTTTATTAAATTACCTAATTGCAGGATGCAATACATTTAGGGCTTAAATAGTATAACAAGTATTTATAGGCATTTTTCTGACCATATCTGAAACGAATGGTTTTTTGCAGTTGGAGGCACTCTGGGAACATAACCCTGGTGCATTTCATGGCCCTCATTCCTCGTTTTAAATTGTTACTACCTGTATGCACTTGGACAGGTTACTTGGCCTATCTTCACCTAGTTTGTTCTTGTATAAAATGAAATGTACACAATTATGTTTAATATATTTAGAGTGCTTAGAATAATGTATAGAGGTTACGTAGCAGGTTCTGAGATGTTAGCACCTATCATCATCATAACAGGGTTCCCTTATATAGGAATCTAAATAATGCTTTTTAAATGTGTTCTAAAGAGATCAAAGTGAGAGATTTGAAATATGAAAACTAGGGACAATAAACCATACAAATTTTATGATGGTAATAAGTCAGCATATGCAGAGCCAGATTTTAAAATAAAATTTTTATTTTCTAACAAAATGCATTTTAAATAAAAATATTTAATTGCAGATTTACTTTAAGACAAGATGTGAAGAGAGAAATTGTTGGTCATTATGATGAAATCATTAAAGAGGTAAGAAAAAAAGAGCAATATGATCAAGAAGTTGAAGCAAAAAAACTTGAAATTTCTCCTAGAACACAAGCTAAGGAATTGAAGACTGTAAAAAATAAATTAAGTGATCTTGGATAAGAGTTCTGTCTTTTATCAGTATTACAGTATTTCTTTGATTTCACATAGTCATGTACTGCTTGTTAACATTGGGGATATGATCCAAGACTTGTGTGGCTTGACAATTTGTTATTATGCAGACATACATAGGTGAACATGCACACTTACAACATTTACCACATCACTGAGAGTCCAGTCCATTCTTGAACAAAACATTGTTATGTAGCAAATGACTATAGTACTTAGGTTGAAAATAAAATGTTATCTCATCCTAAAAAAATCTTATGACATTTATAGCTAAAATTTACTATGTATTTTTTTTTTTTTTTTTTTATGGTGGAACTAGGGATAGAACTCAGGCCCTTGTGCTTGCCAGGCAAGCACTTAGTCTACTGAGCTATCTTCCTGGCCCCTATGTATCTTGATATCTGATAGCCCAGCATGTTTTCTGAGTAAAAAAAAAAAAAAGAAACGTACTTTTAATCAGGAGCATAAATACAATTTGCATTTTTATGTTAAAGTTCACTAACTTTGAGAGTAGTTTTTATTTTAGAATATCACCTGTGCCTCTATTTGACAAATGTTTTGAGTCTTTAACAAATTTTAGCTCTCATTTATGCAGTTTAAAATTTGAAGCTGTATTTGTGGCAGTCACCTGTAATCCCAGCACTGAGATGCCAAGATGGAAGGATCCTTGTTCAGTTTCACTACACTGAAAGTCCTTGTCTTACACTACTATAAAAATAAGTAGTAAATTATACTATAATTGATAGTTTCTTTGAAACATTGGCATAATCAGGTTTCTGCTTGAAGATATCTTAAGAAAAATAAAATGAAACACTTAATCTAACACAGGAGAATATTATGTCAAATGACCATATTTTTCTCATCATGTAAAAGAAATGGGAGATCTGTCCTCATTATATAGCTATACCTTGGATTCATTGACCATGCATTTGAGCAAGTGAAATGTTCTGTATGAGCACCGCACCACACACCCTGCCATTAGCTCATCACAGTGCTTGGTGAAGGAGCCCAGCAGTTATTGGAAATGAACTGATTTGAGAACTTTTATGGCTTCAGCCACCTTTTCCAGTCATGTGACTTACATAATACTTAACCCAGAAAGCACTGTGGGCAAGGACCATGAGTCAGGCTGAGAGAACAAAAGCTGTAAGTTATTTCCAATGAAGTACCACTGCTACTGGAACGGAGGAGTCTTAGGAACAGTGGGGTGTGTTTGGGACACCCCACCTTGCATTTATTGCCACCTTCACTGTGAGAGGTGACCAGGTCGGCTTTTATAGGAGACCTCTTCCATTGCCCATCTCTTGCCTAAACATCACCTGTTTTCTCTCACTTGAGGCCAGCTCAGGAGGCATCTGGGCACAGTAGAGGATTTCCCTCCTTCCTTCCTCCACCTCCTGCACCTACCTCACCACAGCTTCATATAGAGCCCTGGGCCATTCTCAAAACAGAATGTGTTCTGTTTCTCAGAAGCATTTTGGCACTGGTGACTGAACCCAGGGCCTTCCACTGCGCCACATCCTCAGGCCATTTTTATGTATTTCTTTTCTTTTTTTTTTCTGAGACAGGGCCTCACTCATTACCAAGTCTTAGTTCAAATTTGTTGTCCTTATGCCTCAGCCTGCCTCAATGCTGGGACTGTAGACACATGCCACTATATTTGCCTTAATGTATTTCATTTTGATGTTCTGAGATAGAATTTGGCTGTGTATTTCACATTGCCCTTGAATTTACCTTGTCACACCAAGGGAACGTCAAGCTTATAGCCTGAGTAGCTAGGCTATGAGTTCTGCCTCAAATTCCTGAGTGATAGGCTCACAGGTGTGTGATACAAAGCCCAGCTTCTGTTTTAAATTTTGAGACAGTCTCACTAACTTGCCAAGGCTGGACTTGACCTAGGCAGTTTTCTGCCTTAGCTTTCCTACACTATCAAATTTTATCAAACCATAGAATACAACAGTGCATAATAGCAAAGGACTTTTCTAAAGCTAACCATGTGTTACATAGTGTACTATGTTCTTTATGTTTCAATTAATTAGCCCAGTAGGCTAATGAGGTGTACATCTTGGTATTATCTCAAATTCACAGATAGAGAAAAGAAGGCAAAGTGCTTCTTCTTATGACCCATGGCTGGTAGCTGGTGGACCTGGGATTCAGGCCTGGGCATTTTGGCTTCTGTCTAGATAGTGTTTCTCCAACAATTCCATGGGACATGTCAATGTTACTGAAGTACAATGTCCATTTTATTATCTTTGGCATAATTCTTGTCAGTCACATGTAAGACTTTTGCAAATAATAGTTGAGGAATGGTACCTGATATACACAGAGCAATGTTTGGAATATAAATATATATAAATACAACTAAAAGGACAGCATGAGTAAAGAAAAATCCTCTTTTGCCCTGTTTTAAATTTTGAAATATAGTCTCAGTAATTATCAGGGCTGTTCTTGACTTAGGAAATCTTTTGCCTCAGCTTTCATTTCATCAAGATTTTTGTTTAATTCCCTGCAACACAGGGTTCTTCCTATATTGGCCAAGCTGGTCTTGAGCCTCAGCCTCCCAAGTAGCTGGGCTACAGGTTCACAGCTCTCTGACCACCTTTCAGTTTTTTAGCTTGAGTACCTGATAATAGAGATAGAATCAGGAATAGTGTGTTTCACATCTAGAGCAGAGTCAATAAACGTTTCTGTGAAGGGCTGGACAGTGTGTTAGTTTGCTTCTTGTGAGCCATAAGAACCCTGATTCAACAATTCAGGAAATTCTGTAGTACTAGCACAGAGGAGTACAGAAGTAAGTATGAACAGTGCAAGTACACACAGTGTAAGTATAAACATTGTGGATGTGGAACATTTTGGCTGTATTCCAGAAAATTATAACACAAACACTTGTAGTAGGCAAGGTATTAGTAAATATATATATTTTTAAATTTTAGGTGGGAGAAATATGGGATCAATATGGAGAAGCTGAGCAGCATAATAAAAAGAGGTAAGAAAAACCACCAAAGTACCTTGAGTATTTGTAGAACAAATGAGTGATATACATTAGACTTATGTTCATTATATAATCAATAAATCTCTATCAAGCCAGGGGACAATCCTAACTTTGATAAAGTTACTTGAAATGTGTAATTTAGGGCTGTGGGTGCAGTGCAGTGAGAAGAGCTTGCGCTTTTACAGGGGAGGCCTTGTGTTCAGTCTCCAGCACTGCAAAGGAAAAGCTACTCATAAGCAAAGCTAAAAAAATAATTTGCTTTTTCTAATTCTTAACATTGTGTGTAGTTTTTAAAATGCACAAACCTAAGATAAATTTTTAAAATAGTTCTGTGAAAATAATTAATTTGAAATAAATATTTTAGATCCGAACTTGACATTTCTATGTTAAAAGCTAAAATAACAAAACAAGCAAAGAAAATCGAAGGTCTTCAGAAAAAGCTATTAACTGAAAGTTTGGTAAGTCAGTCTCTTAAATTTCTAACATACCAAAAAGGAGTTCTTATTTCTCTACCAATATATAGAATATTTTAGGCAATATGAAATAGTTCATTGATAAAATACTTGTCATAATCTTAGTGATATGACTTGCTAGCACTAATGAAATTCTCTTAAGTTTACAAAAGGTAAATGATTTCATACAATTATGACTTTGACATTGATATTTTAATAAAAAGACTGTGTAGTCTAAAATACATATTGTATATATATATCATGTTTTGTTTATCCATAGATGGACATGAGAGTTATTTCTATAGTTCTTTGCAAATAAGGCAACTCTGGACATTGATATATAACTATGTTCTGAGTCCTGGCTAATATTTTATAATAAATTCTAAAATTTCCGGGAATTTTGTGATCTAGAATTTTGAATTTCTCTTGCAATCAAAGCCTTTCCATGAGATTTTATAATTTATATTCTCATCAAGAATGGATGCTAGGTTCCACCCAACCACAGCTGAATACACTTTTTTTTCAGCTGCACATGGGTCATTTTCCAAAATAGACCACCTACGAGTCCAGAGGTCATTGCGTAAGTATATGAAAGAAAATAGAAATTATCCCATGCATATTGTCTGACCACAGTGCAATGAAACTGGAACTAAATGACAAAAGAAACGAGAAAAACCTGCTAAATTCATGGAAACTAAACAACACCCTACTCAGCAATCAATGGGTCGCAGAAGAAATTAAACAAGAAATTCAACAATATCTACAATTCTATGAAAATTCAAGTACAACTTACCGGAATTTATGGGATGCAATGAAAGCAGTTCTTAGAGGGAAAATTATAGTTATGAACTCACACATTAGGAAAACAGAATGGGAACAAATTAGCACCCTAATGTTGCACCTCCGACAACTAGAAAAAGAAGAGCAAATGAAACCCAGAACGCAAAGACGGGAAGAAATCATAACAGAAATTACTTCAATTAAGATAAAGAAAACAGCTGAAAGAATCCACAAATCAAAAAGTTGGTTCTTTGAAAAACTAAAGTTGATAAGCCTCTAGCCAACCTGATCAAAAAGAGGCAAGAGAAAATTCAAGTATAAGGAATAAGGAATGAAAAGGGTGAAATCACCACAGACCCAGCAGAAATTCAGAATATTATCAGTAGTCACTTCGAGAATCTTTATGCTCACAGAATAGAAGACACAGAAGAAATGGATAGATTCCTTGAAAAGTACAAATTACCAAAACTGAATCAAGAAGATATAACAACTCTCAATAAGCCAATAACAGCCAACGAAATATGAAACGTAATAAAAAGCATACTGACAAAGAAAAGTCCAGGTCCTGATGGATTCACAGCTGAATTCTACAAGAAATTTATAGAAGATATAATCCCTACACTCCTTAGACTCTTCAATGAAATTGAAAAGGAAGCAGTCCTCCCAAAATCATTTCTGGAGGCAAATATAATACTGATTCAAACCAGGAAAAGACACAACCAAAAAGGAGAACTACAGGCCAATTTCCCTCATGAATATAGATGCAAAAATACTCAACAAAATCCTGGCAAATAGACTACAGCAAATCATCAAGCAGATCATACAACATGACCAGGTAGGATTCATCCCAGAGATGCAAGGATGGTTCAATATTTGAAAATCTATAAATGTAATACACTATGTTAATGGACTGAAATCTAAAAACCACATGATCCTCTCAATTGATGCAGAGAAAGCTTTTGACAAAGTCCAACATTCATTCTGTTCAAAGTCCTGCAGAAAATTGGAATAGATGGACTCTACCTTAACTTGATAAAAGCCATCTATGACAACTCAAAAGCTAATATAATCCTAAATGGGGAAAAACTGAAATCTTTTACTCTTAAATCAGGTACAAGACAAGGATGTCTTCTATCACCCCTCCTATTCAATATAGTCTTGGAATCCTTAGCAACAGCCATTAGAAAAGAGGGAGAAATAAAGGGAATAAGAATAGGTAAAGAAGAAGTTATCATTATTTGCAGATGACATAATATTTTACTTGGAAGACCCCAAAAATTCCACCAAGAAACTACCAGAACTGATACAGAAATTCAATAGCATAGCAGGATACAAAGTCAATACTCAAAAGTCAATAGCATTCCTCTACACAGATAACAAGCATGTTGAAAGGGAAACAATAGGAACAATACCTTTTACAATAGCACCATGAAAATGAAATATCTTGGGATTCACTTGACCAAGGAAGTCAAAGATCTTTTCATGGAAAATTAGAACACCCTAAGAAAAGAGATTATAGAGGATTTCAGAAAATGGAAAGATATTCCATGCTTCTGGATAGGAAGAACCAACATCGTGAAGATGGCCATACTCCCAATATTGTTGTACAGATTTGATGTAATCTCTATCAGACTGCCACCAACATACCTCCCAGTCATAGAGAAATCATTCCTAAAATTTATTTGGAACCACAAACGACTTAGAGTAGCAAAGGCAACCTTGGCCAATAAAGACAAGGCAGGAGGCATCACAATTCCTGACTTGAAATTATACTGCAAAGCCACTGTGATAAAATCAACATGGTATTGGCAACGAAGTACACCTGAAGATCAATGGAATAGATCAGAAGGTGCAGAAGCATCTATGAACACACTCAGCCATCTGATCTTTGACAAAGGGGCCAATCATACTTACTGGAAGAAGGACAGCCTCTTTAACAAATGGTGCTGGAAAACATGGGTTTCTACATGCTGAAAACTAAAACTTGACCCAGCTCTATCACCATGCACTAAGTTAAAGTCAAAATGGATTAAAGATCTAAACATTAAAACAGAAACACTCAATCTCCTGGAAGAGAAAGTAGGAGGGGCTCTTGAAGACATATGGGTAGGTAAAGAGTTCATGAACAAACATATATTCGCATAGGAAGCACTTGAAAGAATCAACAACTGGGATCAACTCTTCTTAAGGAGCTTCTGCATGTCAAAAGAAATTGTCAACAGAGAGAAAACACAACCCACAAATTTTGAAAAAATCCTAACTAATAAGCAATCAGACAGAGGTCTACTGTCTAGAATATATAAAGAACTAAGATATAACAGGGCCCTCAAATTTAAAGACCCAATTCAGAAATGTGTATCTGAGGTGAATACATACTTCTCAGAGGACAAAATTAAAGAAGCAAATAAATATATGAAAAAAATGCTCCACACCACTAGTCATCCGTGAAATGCAAATAAAAACAACACTGAGATACCATCTCACTCCAGAAAGAATGGCTATCATAAGGAAATGAACCAACAACAAATGTTGGAGAGGCTGTGGGGGAAAGGGAACACTTCTCCACTGCTGGTGGGAATGTGGACTCGTACAACCATTGTGGAGGTCAGTGTGGAGACTCCTCAGAAGAGTAGGACTAGAAATCCCATTCAAGCTGGCTATCCCCCTACTGGGAATTTTCCCAGAGGAACTGAAAACATTGTATCATAGTGATATATGTGTACCTATGTTTATAGCATCACAATTTGTGATAGCAAAATCTTGGAAACAACCAAGATGTCTATCACATGAGGAATGGTTGAAAAAGATGTGATGTTTCTATATAATGGAGTATTACTCAGCTATTAAGAAAGATAAGCTTGAAGTATTTATATTGAAGTGGGTGCCACTTGAACATATAGTCATAAGTGCAATAAACCAGACACACATGTGTAAATATCGTATAGTCTCCCTAGTATAAGAAGCGAAAAGAAGAAATACAAATGGAAATGTACAACAACAACTAAAGCCAACTGAGTCAGATAAGGCAAAGTGAGTGGCATATGCTGCAGGATACTAACCAGCTTTTCTTCTGGATGGTTAATAACCTAAGTTCACAGATCAAAATTGGAGAAATAGAAAAGCCACAAGGCCAGCCAACATTTTGGCTCTAGCCTTTCAAGGTCAGCGAAGACTCAGGACATAGGAGAACCTATACTGCAACTTCATGAAACTCAATTGAGCTACAAATTTTCTGAACAAGGAGATTATGGAGCCACAGAGGAAAGAGATCGAAGTTCTATAGTGTGCCTGGGGAGAGTCACATGGAGAGAAAACTTTCTCTCAGGCTCTCACAGAGAGCAAACTGGTCAAGCACTGGCCATGACTCATCCACATGGATGGCACAGACAAAGGATCTACAGAATAAGGTACAGGACTACAAGAGAAATCCTGAGGGGACTTCACTGACCTCATAAGAAACAAAAAGTACATGAGTTGGTATATAGGTCTTGCTCTGTCTAGGTCTTAACCATCCAGCAGAAAAGTATAAAAATGAGGTATGCACCACGGGGCCATAATAATAAGTTGAGCTGTAAATGGCTATGGTCGACAACTTCTTCAGATAACTCACTATTGTTGTAGAATGCTGGACTGTGTTGGACTGTGTCGTCAAGTTCAGGCACCTAAATTAGTTGGATGACAATGGAGTGCCCATCTTTGACAGGTGCAGACAAAGGAAGGGCTATAGAAAGGAAGAATCATGATGTGTGTGTATGGACAGTACAGTTAGGATAGATAACGCTGTGCTTCTACATAATTCTATGAGAGGCAAGATTTGCACTAATGGTGGTTGGACAGGATATATGTCAGCTTCTAGTACTATGGACATCCACTAGGGAAATAACAAGGTGGAAAGTATTAATTATTGAATCTTTGATATAATTCAGGTGTAAAAAATAAGATACATGAAGAGCTACACTTTTAATTTACTGATAAGAGACATATGCTATGATAATGTCTGTAAGTATAATATTATGTGTGCACCTTCTATGATACCAAAACATTATGAAAACTGTTTGCAATGTATTTATCAAAACCATCTTGTCAAGGTATCTTAAAACTGTCTCATTGATATTTGTACTTCAATAAAATAAATATTAAAAAAAAAAGAATGGATGCTAGGTCACTGTGCAAGCATTTTTTCTCCAGAGAAACATATATTTTGCTTTGACTGTAAGAAAGGGAAAATATGTCAGTAAAGCAAATAAGAAATGGTTGTTTAATTTGTCAAGTAACTAGTTCTCTTAGCATTGAGGTTTCAGAACATTTTCCCTTCACTTGGGTATATCAGCATTCAAAGATATAGCAGCCAGAAGTGTTGTGTGAGTTTGGGTGACTGTTGACTGATACTGATGTATGAGGGGAGCCCTGTAACTGTGGGCCAGTCAGAGCAGAATCCCCTGTTGATCATGCTTTCTGGTGTGAGAGCTGGGGCCACAGGATGCATGGTATGCATGGAATTGAAGGCAGCTCCTTCCACTGACCGATTTCTTTGTCACAGCAGTTTTATCCATCCAGCTCCATTACACAGATGCATGTTGTTATGGCTTGTGTCTGCATGTCCTCCATGCACATGTGCAGTCCTAGGTGGGGCTTGTTCAGAGGAGGCTGGATGTGGAGTGTGTGATGCTGGAGTAAGGGTATGTGTTACTAAAGCAGTCCACTGATTGGTTTGGCATAATTCTAGGATCAAGAGTGCAATTCTCAGATTAAGGGTGTGAGTGCTCCCCACCCTAAAGGTGAGTAGCCTGGATAAGATGTAGGTACAGAAAGAGGCTTGTTGCTTATCACCTTCTGCTGCTGCTGCTGCTGCCTGCCATGCCACCTTTCCTTGATGCCAGCCAAGTATGCGCTGAAACCTCTACAAACTGTGAGGAATCTTTTCCTCTCTTAACTTGTGAGCATTGGGTGTTTTATATGAGCAAAAATAAAGCCCATGTTATTATGGGAACTATAGCATTCTGACTAGCATGGAGAACTAATTTCTCTAGATTTCACATGAATTACTCCTGTTTTATTACCATATTCTTTATACACTTAATGTGACAATATAAGTCTTGGGATTTAAAATGCCAGCTGTTTTCCTCTTACATTTAGTGTCATGCACAAATGTATTGATGTGTGGAAAAGTTGGTAATGAGCAGTGTTGAACTGAAATCACTCCAAAGAAAACAATCTGACCCCAGTAGGAGTTGTTATATAAACAAAAGATGAAGTATGCTGGTCAGCATTCTAAGGGTGCAATTAGAAAATGACTGAATTCAGAATATCAATGTATAATGTATAAGATTCATTTCAGAAGTAATCCATACAAAATGATGACTGGATGCCCCCCCACCCTTTTTTTGCATTTTTTATTAAGGCTCTACAGGGTCTAAAGAGTCTTACTATATAGATCAGATTCGTAGTTATCTGCCTGTGTTCAAGCTCCCAAAAAGCTGGGATTACAGGCATGTGCCATGAAGCCCACTCTCAACCACCATCTCGGTGTGCTGTGGGGGTAGGACTGGCATGGCAGGCCAGGCATCTAACCCTGGCCGCTGTGTCTGCCTAAGCAGGAGGCTGCCTTTTTCTATGACAAGCAAAATGAAGGAACTAATGGTAGAAATAATCCATTTGGAGGTTAAAGCTGTTAAATTATTAGATTGAAGGTTCTGATTTAGGGCCTCAGGGAATCTGAAATGAACTGGGGATAAGACTTAAGTTGCTGCCTCCAGGAGAGCAGTGGCTTTAGAGGAGCAGAGAGGGGTGGACACTGTGAGCAGGGGCTAGAGCCAGTGGCTGCATAAGAACCTTACCAAAGTAAGATTCCTTGAGAACCCTTACATTACTTTATTGGAATTACAACATGAAAATCAGATTTTAATACTCATAAATCACTTTAATCATTTTCATCACATAAATGATGAAAAACTAGATTTGTAGACCAGACCATGTGTCAGAATCTATTAAGAGTCCATTGGAGGGGAACACACAAGGTGAAAGAAACCCAAGTATCCCAGAAAAGTGTGATTTCTGAACATTGCAAGGAAGACAGAATTTAAAGAATGTTTAGTAGCACAAATATACAACAAGAGAGAAAGTAACAAGGAAGGAAGGTCCAGGGGCATAACTCAGTGGCACAGTCTCTGCCTGATAAGCAGGAGGTCCTGAGTTTGATTCCCCGCACACCCCAAAATAATTTAGAAAAAAAAAAAACGATTCCTGAGAGAATGTTTATAGAGAATAAATATCTTTCTCATTCCAAAGTGATTGTTCAGAAATATGATGAAACCAGATGTTTTCTAAAACTTGTCCTGATAACATACGACTTAGATAACCTGGAATATCTTGTTATTGATAGTAAGGCTCTAGTGTATCTTTAGAAACTACAATGGAAATATAATTATCTTTTTGAATATTTTCATCAGCATTTGTGTGTCAAACTTTTCTTTTTCACATATGTTGGCAGTACAGATTCCAGAAAGCATGTTGGTGACAGAGCAAGTTCATCTGCACCGTGTTCAGAGAAGCGCTTGGCTTTGGACTCTGTCCTTATTGCCATCAGTTTTATGCACTGCATTAATGCACATTCTTTTTTTTTTTTTTTGTCTTTTTGAGACAGGGTCTCACTATGCAGTTCAGGCTGGCCTTAAGCTCACTTTGTAGCTCAGGCTGGTCTCGAACTCACAACAATCCTCCTGCCTCAGCTTCCTGAGTGCTGGGATTACAGGTGTGCGCCACCACGCCCGGCTTAATGCACATTCTTGAGCTCAGGAGAAATAATATTTTTAAGAATGAATGAATCTCTAGATTTCCAAAATTAATTTTAAATTGTTTTTCAAAGTCTGAAGATGAGAAGAGGCAGTTGAAGACACTAAACAAGTTGAAGCAATCTCTGGATGAAGAAAAGAAGAAAAACAGAGAATTTATAGACGAGTTAATTAGGTAAGATTTTTACATGTCAAATCTTGTCAGTCACTCATTAAGTTATTTAAATTCACTAAAAGTATGGATTTAATATTTGCATTTCTTTTCTTTCTTTTATTTTTTTTTTTTTCTGGAACTGGAGATCAAACTCAGAACCTTGTGCTTGCCAGGCAGACACTTTTGCCACTGAGCTATACCAAACCCTCAAATCTCAATCTTGTTTTTTCTTTCTGTATTTTAAGGAAGTGTCTACAGGGTGTTCAGGGTCTCCCTAGTGATTCTCCTGTACACTGCCTCCCAAGTGCTGGGATTACAGGTGTGCCCCATTATGCTCAGTCTCAGTAGCCCTTTGAGCATGCCATGGGGCTGGACCGGCAAGGCAGGCCTGGAGATCGAACCCCATGCCTCTGTGCCTACTTGTAGGCACTTTAGTCTGTTGAGATACTTGGCTGGCAATATTTGCATTTCAATAATTAAATTAATCTATTTTTAAAATTTACTTCAGAAATACATATCAAAGCCTGGCTTTTGAATACCAAAGTATTATTTACTGTACTGATTTCAAAAACATGACAGTGCTTTGAAGTAATGTAAAATGTACTCTTTTACATCTACCTTGAATTTTTATTTCTAAAGATTTTTGATCTCTTACATCTTTTGGTAATATCCTTCCATCTAGCATTGAAATATTTTTATATCTAGCAGCCCATGTCATTCTTTAAGAGCACTAAAACTAATCTCAGTATAGCTTTTATTTTCTTTGCACATGTTTCTCTGTTCTACTTATAAAATGTATCACAGAGTTACACTTCATTTCCATGGGCAATCCCAGGTGTATGTGAAGTTTACTTGTAGTTAGGTTTCTGTGTGTTTACTGTGTGTGTGTGTGTTCATCTATAAATAATGTACAGCCGTCTCTTGTCTTCAGAGTATTGGTCCTAGGGCACCCTCAGATACCAAAACCCTCAGATACTCAAGTCTCTCTTTTATATAATGGAATGCTTTTACATATAATCTCAATCCTCCCATCCTTTATATTATGTCTAGATCACTTACAATGCCTAATATAAATGTCATATAAATCATATTTTTATTATTCAGGGAGTAATGAGAAGAAAAAATAGCAGTACTGTTCAGTATAGATGCAGTTTTCTTCTCAGTACTTTCAGCCCACTATTGGCTAACTCCCTGAAGTCAGAACCTACAGGATAGACAGGGGTGACTACATATTTCTCACATAAACACAATGAATGTATGACATGCAGATGCAAATAGTTCTATCACTAGATGAAGAAAGCAGAATATTTTCCAGGATCTTGAAGCTCCCAACATGGGTGCTTTTCTATTTAATTGTGGAGAATTTGAGTTTGTTTTGATTCTAGTCAGTGTTTGTCTCTGCTTTAACTGTGTATCTTTACACTGTTTTGCACCTCAACATGTAGTAACGAAGACCAAAATTTCTCCTTAATGCAGCCTTTTCTTCTACTCCTTACTTCTGTTGGATTTCCTTTCTCCTAAACTCTGCATCTTTTCCTCTTCAACTCAGATTTCAATGATGGTGTTTCCTCAGTCCATTTTTCCACATTCACTGATCTTCTTGATCTCATCTTCTTTTTTGCTTGTGTCTGGAATTGTTCTTGCACATACTGAGCACATGCTCTACTACTGAACTACATTGTCAGTCCACCTTCACACTTTTGTGTACATGTTTGTTTAATTAACAGGTACCAAAGTGCATTTTATAAGCATTCATTTTTTTTCATTACTTTGGTTTCTGATCTCTAGTTAATATTAATAAGTTCATGTTTATGTGAATATACCAAGGTGGATATTAATTATAAGAATCCTGTCTATGGCTGCAGTATTAGCTCTTTACCTGTAACACATACATCATAAACTTTTTGTACATATTATTTATCTAAGATTTTACTTGAATCAGAATGCTTTCCGACAGGGCAGGCCAAATAGCTCAGCAGATTAAAGCCCTGCAAGCAGGTGCAGGGACCAGGGGTTTGATCTCTGGGCCTGCTGTGCTAGCCCAGCTCCCAGGGCATGTTGAGTCTGCAATTGAGACCAGACATGGTGGTGCGCACTTATAATCCCAGCTCTCCGGAAGCTGTAAACAGACGGATCACTACGAATCTGATCTAGTAGTGAGACACTGAACACCCTGTAGACCTTCCCCTAAAATACAAAAAGAAAAAAAGAAAAGAAGGAAGGAGGGAGGGAGGGAGGGAGGAAGAAAGAGAGAGAGTGCTTTGAGACAGTACTAGATTGAAACAAATGAAAGAGGATCATACTTTCTAAATTTGTCTCCCATGCTTGAATAGCTGTCATCTTCTAAATGTACCTTTCTAAGCTCATATCAATTAGTCTCTTTAAGATAAATCTGTAAAAGGGGTAATAAAAAAGTCAAAAGAATTAAGATTTCCTGAAAATAAATGGTAACATTCAGTCATATGTCCAATCTTATGTAAGTGTATCTGTTAATCTGAGCAACGATGTGACCATAAAAATAGATAAGTCAACCATTGTTAGCCAGCTACTCTTGTTTTGAAAATCTGTAATGTGTGTATTATTGTGTGTTATCCTGTTTCTGTCTTTGTCACAGAGTTTTGTTCTTGCTTTTGATTTTACTTTTCAAAATAAAATAAAATAAAATTGATTCTTCTATTATAGACTATAATATCTGTTTAAAGAGCTAAAACTTTTAAACCAATCTGTACATTCTTGTAGGTATAAGGAACTTGTTAAAATGGTCAAAAGAAAGTTACATGAGCTGGAAAATGGAGAGCTTTGTTTTGATGGAGATTTAATATCCAATGAACCAGAAATG
>PVKA01004827.1:77352-95802 GCA_004027165.1 Ctenomys sociabilis
TTTTTTTTTTTTTTTTTTTTTTTTTTTTTTTTTTTTTTTTTTTTTTTTTTTGTCTTTTTGAGACAGGGTCTCACTATGCAGTTCAGGCTGGCCTTAAGCTCACTTTGTAGCTCAGGCTGGTCTCGAACTCACAGCAATCCTCCTGCCTCAGCCTCCCGAGTGCTGGGATTACAGGCATATGCCACCATGCCCGGCTCACTTGTATAGATTTGATGTGCATGAAAAGTGCACCAGTTTTCTATGAAATATGCAAACTGTTGTCCTAAGCCCTGGCTAATATAGAGTAAACCTATATACCTGTACATGACCTCAAATCATGTGTATCAAATGAATTTTTGGAGTTGGTTACATTTTTCTGGAAATACTGTTGATATACTTTGAAATTCAGTCATTATAATATGTGATTTGGTGGCTTTTAGAATATTCATCAAGTTAGTAATCAGCACCATAAGTTTAGAATATTCTTTCCCAAAAAAAGAGAACTCAGAACCTTTAGCCATCACTTATGCCTTTCACAGCTCAGCATTAGGGAATCACTGATTTACTCTGTAGATTTTTTCTCTTGCACATTTTGCGGCAAAAGTACTTAGTATATGTTTGTGCTTCTTTTGGGATTTCTTTTTTTTTTTTTTTTTTTTGTCTTTTTGAGACAGGGTCTCACTATGCACTTCTTTCACTTAGCTTGTTCTCAAGATTCGTCATGTTACAGCAGGTATTAGTACTTAATTTCCTATTCTAAGGAATGTCCTCTTCTATGAACCCTTAATCCATTGGTCAGTTGATGGATGTCAACAGCTCGTAATGCTGTGGTTATATGTGAACAAGGTTTTGTTTTGGTCTGTTTCTATTTTTCTTGGTTTATGAGTGGAACTGACGAATCCCATGATAATTCTCTGCATTCCTAGTCTGTTTTCCAAGGCATAGTGCCATTTCCCATTACACCAGGACTGCATGAGAGTTACAGCTTCTCCGCATCCTTGCCAAGTTTTCCTTCTTTTCAACTGAGAGATTCCATTCTAAGGAAATGCACCCTTATTGTGGTTTTCACTTGCATTTCCCTGGTGAGTAAGGGGATGATGTTGAGTACACGTGTTTTTATAAGCTGATTGGCCATTCATGTATCTTCGCTGGAGAAAGGTCTACTTCAATCCCAAATTTTTAAATTGGGTTCTCTCTCTCTCTCTCTCTCTCTCTCTCTCTCTCTCTCTCTCTCTCTCTCTCTCTCCTCTCTCTCTCTCTCTCTCTTCACAAGATCTCACTATTAGTCCAGACTAGCCTTGTACTCTGATCCTCCTAGCTCAGTCTCCTGCCTTCTGGGATTTTAGACATGTGCCACCACACCCACCTTTAGGTTGTCTTTTTTGCTTTTCAATTGTGAGTCCTCCATATTTTCTAAGCATAAATCCCTTATCAGATATATGATTTTCAGATGTTTTCTGCCACTTAGTGTCTTACCTTTTCACTTTGTTGTTGGTTTTTTGAGCATACTTTATTTTGGGAAAATCTAATCTGTTTTTCTTTCTGATGTCATATCTAGGAAACTGCTACCAAATCCAGGGAGAATGTTTTTACGCTGATGCATTCTTTTAAGGGTTTTTCAGTTTTCTTTTTTAAATTTTATATTGGCATATTTGTGGTACATAAGAATTGCATTCAGTTTAAGGGGTTGATGCTTAGACAAATTGCATCCTGATTCTATGAATTTTCCCTATCACCCATACTCTCCTCTCCCTGCTCTACAGATCCCTTTCCCATCCTTAAGTCTTCCTCCCTGTTTTTAACATGTATGTTTTATTTTTCTCTTTAAACTATTTGTATCTTTGTTCTACCAGAAAATCCATACAATATTTAACATTCTGTGTCTGACTGATTTCATGTAATATTACAGTCTCAAGATCTATTTACTTTTCTACAAATGACCTATCTTCATGATGGAGTAGTAATTCATTGTACATGTAAACCACATTTTCTTTACCTATTTATCTGTTGTTTCTAATGCCTTAGCTATTTTGAGTTCTGTTGCTGTAAATACAGGTCTGTATTATCACTAATATGAAGACTTTAGCTCTTTCAGGAGGGTATATCTGGCCAAGTGGAATTTCTACTTTTAGTCCTATGCAGAATCTTCATACTGCAGTCTGTGGTGGTTGTGCTAGTTTCCATTACCCCCAACATGTAGAAATGCTTGTTTTCCCCATAACCTTACCAGCATTAGTTGTTTATTGAGTCCTGGAGAACAGTCACTCCTGCTGGATTTAGACAGTCTCCGTGTTGTACTGATTCACATTTCTTCAACAGCCAGAGATGTTGAGCAATTTTTCCTGTATTTATTGGCCATTTGCACATCTTCTGATAAGTGCCTACTCATTTCAGTGACCCAGTTTTTGTTTGAGTTTTTCTCCTGGGTTTTTTATATTTTTGGTTATTTCTGTATGCTGTCAGTCCTGTGTCTGAGGTATTATGTCTTATGCAATTGAGGTTCTTTTCAGGGAATCCTTGCACATGCCTATATTTTCAACAGTTTTGCCAGTTTTTCTTCTGGCATGTTACTTCTGATTTTGAACTGATTTTTGTGCAAAATTGGGGATATGACCTAGATTCACTCTTCTGCATATGATTAACTCATTTTCCCAGTACCATTTGTTAAATATCTCCAGTATATGTTGTTGGCTGCTTTGAGGTACATGGAATTGTTTCTTCAAATTCTGCTCTAATCCATTGGTCAACATGCCTGTTTTTCAACCAGTAAAAAGCTGCTTTTAGTGCTGTGGCTTTAGTATAACTTAAAGCCTGGAATTGTAATGGCTCCTGTCTTACTCTTCTTATTTTGGATTCTCTTTAGCTATTCTAGTTTGCTTCTGGATTCATATCAATTTTGAAATGTTTTTTTCTATTTCTGTGAAAAAAAGCTAATGGCATTTTTGATTAGAATTGCACTAAGCCCAAGTATCATTTTTGACAATAAGGCCATTTCAACAATGTTGACTGTGCTTATCTAAGAACATGGCACTTTTCCTTTTCTAATATTCTGATTTTTTTCAAAATAGTGTCAGCGTTTCACTTACTATTGCATTAATTCCTAAATATTTAAATAATTTTGAAGCTCTTAATAGGAGTATTTTCCAGTAAAGATTCATTGAAGTTGTTTCTTTCTCCTCTGTTTGGCCAAGATGCTGGTTTTTGGGCTAGAACTATGCTGCTTTTACTACTGTAGCTTTGTAGTATAGCTGTAGTAGTGTAGCTTTGTGTTAAAGAAATGCTGATATTTTGGAATTAATTGTGTATTCCACCAGTTTGCTAAAATTATCAATCTAAGAGTGTTCTGGTGGAGTTTGTTGAGTCTTCTCTGTAAAGGTTTAGGTCATCTGCAAGTGAGTACAGTTTCACTTGTTTTCCTATTTAAATCCTTTTATTTCCTTCACTGGCCTGAGTGCTGTGGCTAAAATTTTGAATAGTCTATTGAACAGGATTAATGAGAATGGATGTCCTTATCTTGTTACGATTTTAGAGGTAATACTTCCAGGTTTTGTCCATTTTGTATGATCATAGTGGGTTTGTCCTAAAAGGCTTTTAGCAGTTTGAAATAAAGTTGTTTTATACCATTTTCATGAAGTTTTTTTTTTTAAACTGGGAACGGATTTTAGATTTTGTCAAAGACTCTCTTTTGCATCTGTTGAGATGAACATGATATTATTGTTCTTGCTTAGGCATTGTGTTACGTTTGTTAATTTAACATATCTTAAGCCGGGCGTGGTGGCGCATGCCTGTAATCCCAGCACTCGGGAGGATGAGGCGGGAGGATTGTTGTGAGTTCGAGACCAGCCTGAGCTACAAAGTGAGTTTAAGGCCAGCCTGAACTGCATAGTGAGACCCTGTCTCAAAAAGACAAAAAAAAAAAAAAAAAAAAAAAAAAAAATTTAACATATCTTGACTCATCCTTGTGTCCCTGGAATAAAACCCTTTTGTTCATGATGAATGGCCTTTTCAAGGATTTGTTACATTCTCTTTCAAATACTGTGTTGATGTGTTTACATCTGTGTTCATTAAGGAAACTGGCCTGTAGTGTTTCCTTGGCTTGTTTCTTAATCTTTGGCTGGTTATAATGGCAGGATTATTCTAGTTTTAAGAAATTAGTTGGGCATATTATGAACGGGGAAGTAACTACTCAAATGGAAAGAACCACTGGGATGAAGAAGAAAACAAAGAAGGGAAAATAAGACAAAAATATATATGATAGCTAAGATAATTGTACTGTTAATTTCTATTAGTTCATTGAAAAGAATGGTTTGTGCTTGTATTATTTGATAAATTTTTCATGCCTATGTCTGATCATGCAAACAACTACTCTGAAGTTAACAATATGCAATATATTAACCATTGTTAATTCCCTGTTGTTTTGAAATTCTGTGTCATGCTTTTCATTGTTTTTCTCTTTAAAATAAAAATTTAAAAATAAAAAGAAATTAGCTTGGCAGCCTTCATTCCATTTCAATTTCACAGAAGAGTTTGCAGATGATTTGCCTTAATTTTTCCCTGACAATCTGTTAAAAATTCTGTGGTGAACCATCAGGTTCTGGGCTTTTATTGATCAGTTAGGTTTTTATTAAGACCTCAATTTTATTGCCGCTTATTCATCTGTTCTGGGTGTTTATATGTTCTTGAATTGAATTCATTAATTCATGTGCATCTGGGATTTACCCATCTTTTTCTAGATTCTCCATTATATTGGAATATAGGTTTTCAAAACGGTTCTTTTTAAACTTTTGTATTATAGACCCATCCATCATTTGTAATTTAATTGACTATGGGTCTTTTCACTTCTTATTTTGGTAATTTTGTCTAAAGGCTTATCTATTTTATTTCTTCTTTACAGACCCAACTCTTTGTATCATTGGTGCTTTATGTCTTTTTTTTCCTTTACTCTATTTTGTGGCTTTCCATTGTGACTTTTATAATTTCATTCCTGCTCAAATGTTGGATTTAAGTTGTTCTTTAGGTGCTTTATTAGATTACTTATCAGGGCTGTGGACATTCACAACTATGAACTTCTAGTCACTGTGCCTGTGGTGGGCTGATGCCACAGATTGAACCTGGGTCTGTGCACTTGCATAGGCAGGTGCTTAGACCACTGAGATAGGCCCTGATTCTAGGAATTTTTAATTTTTTTTTTGATTTCTCCTGTCACTCATTAATTATTCAATATCATATTATTTAAAGTCTGTGTATTTACATAGTTTGGTTTCTTCTGACATTGCTTTCTGTTTTCTTTGTGCTCTGATATGATAATATGCTTGAGATTATTTGTGGGGTTTTTGAGGATCATTTAAGCAAGCTAAAGAGTAAAAGCAAAGGAATGAGCAACTGAAAAATAATGCAGTGACAGGATTCAGTAAATACATTTCAGTAATAGCCATCAATGTAAATGGTCTTACCTCTTCAATCAAAAGATACAAGAGGCAGATTGGATCAGACACCATAACGCAATCATTTGTTGCCTACAAGAGACATACCTCAGCTTTAAAAAAACAAAATGAAACAGGAAACAGTGTTTCGTGTACCAGGAACCAAAAAGCAAGCAGGAGCAACTATCATATTTTCAGATCAAGCAGACTTCAAGACAGAACTGATAAGAAATGATAATGAAAGTTATACATACTCATAAATGGAGTAGTTCAACAGGAAGATATAAAAGTTATAAAGGCACTACATTTCAGAGAAGTGCTTATTCCACTGAGCCATCTCCCTAGCCCCGACACTACATTTCATAAAAGAAATACTACTGGACATAAAAGAGTAAATATCAACACAATCATAATAGGATTATTGCCTGATTTTTTTTTGCTATTTAATAATTTTAGCATGCTTGTTAAAATTGTGCATATAATGTTCATTTTTGAGGTCCCAGTTTTAATATGATGATCTACCTATAATTCCTCCTGTGCCAATACCAAATTGAACTGGAATCTCAAATGAGATGTCCTTCCTAATCCTGTTGTGTGCTGCTAGTTGCCCTTCATAATTGTCAGTGAATGTAGTGGGATGCCTCTTCACTCCTATGGAGATATTTTTCTTCTTGAAGGACACTTCTTGATGGGAAGTCAAGCTCACAACATGAGCCTATTCCTTTCCTTTTCTCCACTCACACCTTTTCATCTTCCATCTTTCATCATTTCGATTCTTGCAGGCTTCACAGAGGATCTACTATTGCAGAATACTATTTACTGCATGTTTAATAAACTCTTCATGATTTGCAGTTATCTCTAGATTTTTCCCAACTAGCAGGAAGAAAATTCATCTAGACTGCCAGCTTTGCTTATTGAAAACAGAGCCATCCATCCTCTTGCAGTTCAGTCACATCCTCCTTTGCCCTGGTTTCTGGTTCATGGACATCACAGTAGTAGATTGGTAACTGGTGGCCAACTAATTAACCCAGCTGAATTGAAGCAACTTGTTGCAGGGTGTGGGAGGCTCACCTGAGGATTGTTGCCAGTAGCATAAGAGGCAGAACTGCAGCAGCAATGAAGAGGCGGCTAGGGAAGCTGTTTGGAGAAGGTGTAGGAGCTGTTGAAAGCCATTGGTTCTCTGCTATTCTGCCGGGTTAGCTCATCCTGCTGGCTTTCCTGATGAAGTTGGCTGTTCTTGTCAGAGAAGGAGCTGGGGACCTCATTGTCACTGAGAATGGCTACAATTCACTTGGTGGAGCTCAGGTTCTCAGCGTGAGCATTGCTTCCTGGCTCTGGAGGGGAAAATGGTGCACAGCTCATTCTCCTGAAGAAAATTGTCACATTGGCTTTCCTGAAGGGCATGCAGCATTCCTGATCCTTGGAGGAGCCGGGGACCTCTCTACTGCTGAGCATATAGTGGTACTTCTCTGGGGAACTCTCATTCTTACTATGAGTATTGCTTCCTAGCTCCAGTTCAGATCCCTCAGCTTGCTAGCACAGATCCTTCATTGTGCTGGCGTAGACTTTCTAGCTTCCACCACTGACCTTTAGGTATTCACAGTGCACATATGTGAAGCAGGCCTGCATGAGATACTGTTGTGGGCTCTAAGCTTCCAATTGTTCTCGTGACAGGTGTTGTTAAGAGCTCTTGGTTTTCAGCAGGACTCATGCAGGATACTAGAATCTAGGCACTCAGCTCGATTCTCTGGTCTTCATTGTGTGCACAGATGTCCTGCACTCTTTGTGTATGAATCTTTGGGTGATCATTATAAATAATCTGATAAAACAGGTTCTGCATTATATAGTTTCCCTTTCAAAAACCCCAAACCACAACAATCACACTGGGGCTGATTTTTTCTTGGCACAGATTCTTCATGCTCAGAAACCAGTTTCATATATCTCCTTTTCCTTAAACAGAGATGCATAATCCTGGTATATCCTTCAGTAAAAGTAAGTTTACTTTGGCTCACAGTTTGTGGAGGCTTCAGTCCATAATCGCTGGCTTATGGCAGGGTGGAATGGCAGATGAGCAACAGTTCATGGTGGCAAAAAACAGCAAAAGCAACAGGGGTAAAAAGGGACACCACAGGAGCACCAGCCTCTTTCCCCACCTCATATTGAAAGAAGCTCTCACCCCTAAGGGGACTTATTCAGCACACAATCTCCCTGTCCTCCTTTTCCACAGGGATGAGGACCCTGGCCCTTGAGTCATTTATTTAAACTTCTGATGGTCTCAAGATTACACAGTGTATTGAACAAATAATCGAGCTCATCCCAAGAGTAACTATTCAATAGTTTAGCTCATAGAGCTGGGGGAGATAGCTAAACAGCACAACTGCCTGCCCAGCAAGCACGAGTTCAATGGTTGATCCCTGGTTCCACATGCAGCGGCAGCCCCAAAACCAGGCATGCTGGTGCATGCCTGTAATCCAAACCTTTGGGAAGCTGAGACGGGAGTATTGCTTTGAGTCAACTTTGTAGCAAGACTCTGAATCATAAAAAAGAATAAGAAAAGATGAGCTCATAAAATCAGGCAATATTCACATAGTTTTCAATAATAATTTCAATTTCAAAATTGAAAGCCTGTTTGTATGCTGTGGGGAAGTATTGTGGTGCCACATAAAGACAAGATGGACTTACCTGTGGGAACAAACTTGAAGACAGGAATGTAAAACGTATTCCTTTTCTTACCATTCTAAGGGCAGTGCATTTGTTTCACTATTAAGTTTAAAAATTGCTCCATAGTGTTCTCTTTTCCTCATTAAGGAAAGGAAAATGAATATTTAGTACTAAATTCCTAAACACTCCAACTTGCCTATTTTAGGATCTGCTGGCTGAAATCTCATAATGATTTTGATTATTGAAGCAAATATTACTAGTTGCTTTTCATCTGTGTTTCACGTTTCAACTGCTATGCTTCTCATTGTTCCATGTCCCCTAAACTAGACCAGAAAGTCCAAAGAATCAAAGAACTTGCAACGGAAGGGAACGTTAGAAAAAGCATGCACCTCTGTGGTCTCAGTGGCTGTCTCCTAGTTAGTTGCTGATGCACCTTAGCACTATTATTAATAAATTAGCCTCAGTATGTATCAAAACCTACGGAGACTAATTTCTGCTTAAATTGTTTGCTTTTGTCTGTTCTAAAATTTATTTCTCTTGTTTATACCTTAGTAAATTAGTCAAAATTTAGTAGTGTTAGGCGGTACTTATTTTCTGACCAAGGCTGGGGTTGAGAGAAACTTGGAAAGTGTAAAGGTAAAAATAAAAAGTCCCAAGACAACACCCAGACCTACACAAGACTAGCGCTATCTTAGCCCTTTGTTTCACCTGTTGCTAAATGTTCTGGGAAAATTATAATTGATTACAAAGTTCCCAAGCAACTGTAGCTGTATACACACAACGTCCTCAAACTCTGTTCCCCCAGATGGCCCTCAACCAATCCTGGTAAAGGTCACCTATAAAATAACGGTTGCTATTGGCATCTGTAACCTGCTTGCTCAAGTTTCCCTCTTACCCCCTAACAACCACAAGTTGTCCCGCCCAAGATTGCCCAAACATGTCGTTCTGCCCAAAAAAACTTCGCACCGAGCCAAGTGTTACAGAAATATGTTATTCTGTCAGAAAAATCCCCCTGTGCCGAGCCAATCAATGTAAAGGTCAACCCCTATTAACCAATGCAATTAGCTTCTGTAGTTTGCTTGTCTCCCTCTTATTTTGTGGTTTTTGCCTTTATAAACCTGCCTATAACGACAGCTCGGCACTCCGCAACCGCCTTAGGTGCAGGGTCCCACGCGTGGTTCAATAAACTTTTGAGCTCTCATCTCTTGGCGCCTCCCTGCCCGCGGAGATCTGGGTCAGCGCGGACCCAACAGAAAGGACAGATTGACTGTGTTCCCTTAATCTCATCGGTACAGTTCAGAGGCCAAGACCTGGCACATTGGCGGGCTTGTTCACTGATGAGTCTGGGTGTGGAGCCCACTGTCTGGATCCACAGTTGGGACACCAGATGCTCCAAGTGCCTTCCTCCGTGCATGGACGGATATAGTCTGAGATAGAGAGGATTCTTCCCTAGTGTTGGAAGTTCCATTTTGCTCTTATTAGAAGCAAGCCAAAGGTTTACCTACCTATTCTTACCTCTTTTATAGAAGGAATAGTGTAAAAAGACATGTTCTAAAAATCAGTACACTCTGTCACTCAGCTGAAATGCTTTTATATCCTTCCCACTCGATACCTGCTGCAAGTCTCATGTATGGTGGTTTCATGGGCAAGCCCAAAGTACAAGATCTTCCCATCCTGAGCAGGTGCAAACAAATGAAGAATCTGGGTTGCAGGCAGTAGAGAATACCATCCCTCCTGATATGAGACCTTCAGGACAAAAGAAAGTGTTGAAACCCCCCATAAACCAGCATTCTGCTAAACTGCTAAAAACCTTCCCTCTCAACAGGGGATTAGGGAGGCAACAATGATTGCTGCCTCCGTTTTAATCAAGAATTAGTTCTGGACATGAGATGATTCTCCTTGGGGCTTTCTGTAGGCTCTGGCTGCTCTGATGTTCTCTTTTCACAGCCAATAGCCCATGCAACTGACTGGTTTACTTAGCCTGCTTCCTACAGGCAGAACTTCCAACAGTGAAAGTTCTTTTCCATGTTTACTGCCTTAGTGTCTCAGTTCAAGCTAGCATATAGTGTATTGCCTACTGAATTTGCTCAGCAGCTTTACATTGGATTCATGCCCTGTGTGAAGTTTCTTTTACAAATCTCTTTGACATGAGCTCTTTTTCTTGGGCTTCCTGTGAAGCTGTACTAAGTAAGGTAGTTCCATGAAGATTTTCATGCCCTTCAGTCCTTCAGGACATTTCAGAAACAGCTTAAATCTTTTCCATTTTTATTGTTATTTTTATTATTGTTATTTTTTTCTTTTTATTTTATTGAGAAACAAATAGCAATGAGACAGTTTCAAAACTGATTAGTAGGACAGTTTCAATAATTAATACATTGCATATTGTTGGCTTCTTAGTGGTTATTCGTAGTACACGATGCAGACATGATATCCTGTCCTAACAGTATTAGTACAAATCTTTCTTCTCATTGAATTAAGAGAAAGTAGCTATATATCTATCCTAACTATTTTGTATATAGAGATAACAATATGGTCCTAAATTTAAATCCCTGTTTTTTGTTTAGTTTTACCAGAAATGGGTATTTCATTGCCTTTAAATATTGCAGTTGTGTGAATTCAGCAAAATAATCCAATATAGTCCTATAGTCCTTAATAGTAGTGGGCTATCCATAGGACTGGCAATGTCAGAAGTTGTTGACTTGAGCCTTTTTACAGCTCAGCATATTAATCTGGTTTTACTTTTTATACCTCGTTTTTATACTTTTCTGCTAGGTGGTTAAGACCAAGATATAACACAAGACCTACATAATAAGAAAAGTAACTTTTGTATCTGACAAGGTCAGTCAAATACCCTCAGGATTTACCCTGAAACTGTACAGTGCAGATGGGTAAGGCTAAGAGAATTGTACTATGAAGAGCTGACTCAAAGTCATTTTAAAAGCAGATATGACACAATCCTAAAAAAAAGTCCAGGAATAATGCACATGTTTTGTGACAGAGATAATGAGTGCAAAGAATCTATTTTTGTGACTCTTGCTGGATTGAACTGTGTTGATTTTCTGAGTAAGTCAAGAATCTAATGTGGACTATATTTTATTATAACTGAATTTATGTGAGGAATGTTTATTTGCTTTGTGCAAGACAATTCTCAGCCCACTTCCACCATTCTCAATTTGTGTTATTTTATTCATGCAGCTTGGTGATATTCCCGCAAAACTGGAAACTCCATGTTCCACATGTCTCCAACAGAATAAAGATCATCAGTATCTCCAGCAGAAGTTATCATTTCTGAAAAAGACATGTGAATCACTAGAAGAGGATAAAATAAAGTTGGAACAAGACGTAGAACACTTCAAAAGTGACATGGAAAAAAATGTGGCAGACCAAGTAGGACAGTATAAACAGGAGATTGAAAAAACAGCAAGACAAGAGTTGCAGAAATTAAAACAAGTCAATTTCTCTTTACAGGTTAATTTGTCTTTAATATGTTTAAATTATTTTATTGAAAATTGTATTTTGGATGTTTCCATTATATGTGTTCTCTGTTTCCTTTATAACTTTTGTCTTCAAATTCTTTCTAGAAGGAATATGACATTGTGTATTAAATATAACTAAATTCATCTCTCAAAATAATATTTATTTGAAAATCAGAGGATTGTTAAAAGATGATTGGATATATAATTGTTAGGAGACAAATAATCTGTTATAGCATTTATACAATACACTAACAGTGTTGTTGCCTTTTTGAGTTTTTAAATTTTTTAATTGTTTATTTTCTATGAATGATTACATGAGTAATAAGAATGAATTAGGGCTAAAAATGGAACTCAATGGTGGGGTGCTTGCCTAGCACTGAGTTGGATCTTTAACACCACCAATAAAGAAAGCTGTTCAAAACATCTCTAATTCAGATTTAATGCAGTTGATATTGATGATAAATCCCAGCATCTTTTTGACATATATAAAATTCTCCTCTGAATCACTAGCTCAAAATTAAGGGAAAGAAATACAAAGTAACCAAGAATTATGATCAAATGATATAGTGAATGTTTTACATATTTTAGTCCCCTCAAAATACTCTCCCTCCCTTGGAACATATTTGTCCCATCATTTTGGCAACCTTCTCAAGCAATTCTGGAAGTGGTCCTTCATGAGTGCCCTCAGTTATGCTGTCACAGCTGTCCTGATATCCTGAATTGAGTTCAACTGTCTACATTGCATGGTCACTTTGAGTCTGGGAAAGAGCCAAAAGTCACACAGGGCCAGATCTGATGGACAAGCTGGATGAGCACATACCACCATATTTCTGTGAGCCTGCCTTTCCATCATGTGGCAATCAGCAGCAGCATTTCCTGCCTTCCATCACACTTGTAAAGATGCTCATGAAAGAGGACTTCCAGAAGTGCTTCATAATATGGCAAGAATAATGGGTTAGGTGTGTTCAAAAAGTGGGGGAAGTATTTTGAAGAGAACCAATGATAGTATGTTTTTTACAGCAAAAATATTTTGAATGTAAACATTCACTGAACATTTCCTTGCATTTTTTTACAATTCCAAGAGTCAGCAATTTCAAATTTTATTTATTTGGTTTTAAAAATATTTTTGAGAACCAAACAGCAATGAGACAGATTCACAACTGATTACTAGCATATTTTCAATAATTAATATATTCCATAGTGTTGTCTTAGTGCTTATTCATTGTACAAGATGCAGACATGATATCCTGTCTCAAACACTATTAGAACAAGCCTCTCTATTCATTGAATTAACAGAATGGAGCTGTATATCTATCTTAACTATTTTGAGTATACAAATACAAAATGGTCGTTCATTTATATCCCCCTTTTTTGGTTAGTTTTGTTAGAGAAGGGCATTCCACTGATATTTAAATACTGTAGGTACATGAATTCATCAAAATATCCCAATATAGTCCAATAGTCCATAATAGTAGTGGGTTTTCCATAAGACTGTCAATGTCCGAAGTTCTTTTTTTTTCATCTTTTTATTGAGAAAGAAATAACAGACATTTTCAAATCAAATTAGTAGGACAGTTTCAATAATTAATACATTGCATATTGTTTTCCTATTGGTTAATTGTTGTACAAGATGCAGACATGATATTCTATTTACAAACACTATTAGAACAGATCCCTCTATTCATTGAATTGAGAGAATGTAGCTATATATCTATCTTAACCATTTTGAATATACAGATACAAAATGGTCATTCATTTGTATCCCCTTTTTTGTTTAGTTTTGTCAATTAGATATTATAGGTATGTGCATTCAGTAAAGTACTCCCGAATAGTCCAGTAGTCCATAATAGTATTGGGTTTTCCATATGTCTGACAATGTCAGAAGTTGTTGATTTGAGTCCTTTACAGCTCAGCATAATAATATGGTTTTACTTCTTATACTTCAGTTTAATACTTTTCTGCTGGATGGTTTAAGACCAAGATAAAGCAAGACCTATGTAACAAGAATGTCCAAAGTTCTTAACTTGAGCCTTTTACAGCTCATCATATTAATATGGCTTTACTTTTTATACTTCATTTTCATACTTTTCTGCTGGATGGTTAACACCAAGAAAGAGCAAGACCTACATAACAAGAAATGTAACCATTGTGTCTGATAAAGTCTGTCAAATCCCCTCAGGATATAACCTGAGACCCTGTACCTCAGTTTGTAGATCCTTTGTCAGTGTCAGCCATTGGATGAGTCACACCCATTGCTTGACTACTTTGCTCTCTGTGAAAGCTTGAAAGTTTTCTCTCTGTGTGACTCTCCTTAGGCACACTACATCATCTGTCACTTTCCCCTGTGGCTGCATAGTCTCCTTAATCAGAAAATTTGGGACACAGTTGAGTTACAGGATGTTACAGTACAGGTTCTCGTTTTTCCTGAGTTCTTACTGACCTTGAAAGGCGAGGGCTAAAATGTTGGCTGTGCTTGTAGCCCATCTTTTTCTTTAATTTTTGGTGTGCAAACTTAAGTTGTTAACCATCCAGAAGAGAAGTTTAATGTTACATATAACATAGGCAGGTGAGCTTCACCTCACTATTTGTCTGATTATCAAATATCTTAGCCATAACATGAAACAGGTATTTTCCATCAAGTTATGATATGTTAAACCTTTTAATTGGGGTATTATTATTTTAAAAATAACATCCTTTAATTTGCTTTAGACACAAATAGAATATCAGGAACAGTTAGAGAAGATAAGAGAGAATGGAAATGCTTCAGTGAAACAGCAGTTGGAACAAAAAATTAAAGAACTGCAATGGGAACTCATTAAAACAAAATTGCAAGATGAGTCCAATGAAACAGAACTGAAAAAATACAAAAAACTCTATGAAGAAGAATTGGAATCTAGAAAATTATTGTACCTTACTCTAACCAAGTAAGTCAAAACCATACCAGAGAAAATAAGCTAAGCTCATTATTTTTTCTCTAAAACATAATTTAGAGTCAGGTTCATGAAATTATTAGGGTATAAATGCTTAGTAGACATTTTTGAAAATAAAGTTATTCAGTGAACTTATCTTTGAAATGTTAGTCTAGAGCACTTTCTACTTTTCCCCTCTTATAAGATTTTAGTTTTTTGAGAAAAAGTCTGACTTTGTAGTACAGGCTTCCCTTGAACTCACTGTACATCCCATAGTGGTCTTGAACTCATGGCAGTTCCTCTGCCTTGGCCTCTGAAGTGCTGAGATGGGAAGCGGACACCACCACGCTTGCTCAGGCAAGCGCAGGGTCCAGGGTTCAATCCCTGGCACCATGTGCTGCACCAGCTCTGCCCCCAGGTGGGCTGAGCTGGCATTTGAGTCCGGGTGTGGTGATGCACATCTGTAATCCCAGCACTAGGGAGGCTGAAAGCAGGAGGATCATTACAAGTCTGAGCTGCATAGTGAGACAAAACTAAATAAATAAATAATACAAGTGTAGACCACCATGACTAGCTTGGTTTTAGTATTCTTACATAGGTAATCTTAATTGGTCTCTCAGATATTTTTAATATATTTTGAAGTGTGTATTTATTTATTTGTTTGTATTTATTTATTTATCTACACATTTTAGACTTGCAGTCTCAGCCTCCACAGCACTGGGATTACGGGCATGCACTACCATGCCCAGTTTCTCTGGTTGCACAGCATGCCCGGGGTTCCAGGGCCAGCATGGCATACAATATTAGGGATCACACCTGGGTCTTTGTGCTTACCAGGCAGGTGTTCCTATCTTCCCAGCCTGTTTTCTGATATATCTGAAGCTCTATCATTTAGAAAGTTATCTTCAAGGGGCATCCACTTAAATATAAAGGCTTTGAGTTTATCATTCTTTATAGCTTAGTAATACTCCATTGTATAAAAGTTCCACATATTTTGCATCCATTCCTCAAGTGATGGGCATTTTGTTTTTTCTCAAGATTTGGCTATCACAAATTGTGCTGCTATAAACATAGATGCACATATATCACTATGATAGGCTGTTTTCAGTTCCTCTGGGAAAATTCCCAGTAGCAGAAAAGCTGGTTTGAATGGGATTTCTAGTCCTACTTTTTTAAGTATTCTCCACACTGATTTCCATAATGGTTGCACCTGTCTGCATTCCCACTAGCAGTGGAGAAGAGTTCTCTTTTCCACACAACCATTGTTGGTTGATTTCTTTATGATAGCCATTCTTTCTGGGGTAAGATGTTATCTCATTGTGGTTTTAATTTGCATTTCACAGATGGCTAGTGATGTGAAGCATTTTTTCATATATTTATTTGCTTCTACAATTTCATCCTCTGAGAAGTGTGTGTTCATCTAAGATGCCCATATGAGAATTGGGTCTTTAAATTTTGGGGCCCTAATGTTTTTTAGTTCTTTATAAACTCTAGTTAGCAGACCTTTTCTGAGTGCTTACTTGTTGAGATTTTTTCCAAATTAGTGGGTTGTCTTTTCACTTTGTTCGTAGTTTCTTTTGACCTGCAAAAACTTCTCATTAAGAAGAGGTCCCAGTTGTTACTTCTTTCAAGTATTACATGTGCAATTTGATTTTTGTTCATGAATGCTTTGCCTCCCCCTATATCTTCATGAGTTCCTCCTAATTTCTAATTGTCATGTCATACCAATATTGCAATACTATCTCTCAAGTAAATGTTTGTTTTAAAAAAGGTAATAAATGAAGAGACAAGAAAAAATGTCATAGGACTGTCTTGTTTCAATGCTGTATATGTTTAGATTTCTAAATTTCTGTGTAAAATATGTAATTGTTTATTCCTATTTTTTAAAATAATCTTTTCTTTTTTCCCCACATTCTGTAGGGATTTAAAGTTTAAAATATCAAAACTTGATGGAAAATGCCTGTTCCATGTTATACCTAAGATGTTTGATATTCAGACAGATAGTGAGGTTAAGCTCACCTGCCTGTGTTATAGGGTAATAACATCATTAAGGTTCACTTCTGGAGCTAACAATTTAAGTTTTCAGACCAAAAATTAGTAAAAAGAAGGGCTGGAAGGACAGCCAACATTTTGGCCCTAGCCTTTCAAGGTTAGTAAGGACTCAGGACGTAGGAGAACCTATACTGTAACATACTTTAACTCAGTTGTGGCCCATATTTTCTGATCAAGGGGATTCTGTGGCCACAGAGGAAAATGATCAGTGATGGAGAGTGTGACTAAGGAGAGTCACATGGAATGAAAACATTCTCTCAGGCTTTTACAGAGATAGATTGGTCAGGCAATGGCCGTGATTCTTCCACAAGGCTGACACTGACACAGGTTCTACAAACTGCAGTCCAGGGTTTCAGAGTAAATCCTGAGGGGATTTGACTGATCTTGTCAGATACAAAAGTTAAGTTTCTTGTTATATAGGTCTTGCTTTATCTTGGCCTAAAACATCCAGCGGAAAGGTATAAATACAGTAAAACTGTATTAATATGCTGAGCTGTAAAAGGCTCAAGTCAACAACTTCTGACATTGTCAGTCCTACAGATAACCCACTACTATTATGGACTATACTACTGGAGTACATTGGATTGTTTTGCTGAATTCACACAACTGCAATATTTAAATGGCAATGGAATATCCATATCTGACAAAACCAAACCAAAAAAAAAAAGGATACTAATGAAGGACCATTTTAAACTGTATATACAAAATAGGACAGATATACCGATACTTTCTCTTAATTCCATGAGAAGAGAGACATGTACTAATAGTATTTGGACAGGATATCATGTCTGCATCTTGTATTATGAAGAAACACTACAAAGACAATAATATGTAATAATTATTGAAACTGTCCTGCTAATCGGTTTTGAAGCTGTCTCATTGCTATTTGTTTCTCAATAAATTATCAAAAAATAGAAAGTTATAGTGTTACATCATTGCACATTGCCTTTCATTTAAATAGGATTATTAACCTTATTTTTGGAAGATTACAACCTGAATTCAATAGGTCAAGTACTACTAATACTAGATAGATTGTGCCCCTTGGGAAAAATAGCTTTCCTTGACTAGGATTTTTGTTATCAATGGAAGATGCCAGAAAACCAGTTGTGCGGTATATTTTTTACTCCTCTCCATAAAGTCATACTTATGATATAAGAAAAGATCAACAGGGATGAGCAGAAGTACTGTGCACTCACGTGAAGCAGTGTGAGGGGCAGGTAGAAGACAGAAGAGGCAGCCCAATTGTAGTGCCTTGGGCAGAACATTCCCAGCCCAGGAGCTGCCCTGGATTTTTGTGTTTGTGAAGCCAGTGGCCTCCTCTTCTGGAGATGGTTGCTCTAAATTATGTACTTTTATTGCCAGAAAATGAGCAGATGTACAGGTGGGAAAGCTAAAACTGGAAAATATCTTTGAGAAATGTTTCTACTTTGAAATTCCTAAAGTATTTAGCTAAATAGAAACATAACTTTTGTTTGTTTTATGTTTTAATGGTACATAATTAAAAAGTACAACGTAAAATTTTCATATGTTTGTCATTATGTCACACAGACACACACACACACACACACACACACACATGCATACTTTCTTTTCAGTAATAGGATTGAATGGAGCCCCCTCCTCCCTTTCCTAAGACAGGTCTCACTGAGTTTCATGGGCTTGGCTCCAACTTGTGATCCTCCTTTTTTAATTTCCTGGCTCGCTGGGATTATAGATGTATATATTTATACAGAGTGAAACGGCTGCTTTAGTCAAGTTAATTAGCCTACCACTTGTCTCTTAGAATTAAGTAGAGTCTTACAGGAAGTTGCAATGTTTTGCAACCATTTCTCTTTCCTGCTTTGTTAGAATTACTTCTTAATTAGGAATTCCCCCTATAAATATACATACTCCTTTATTTTTTTTTGTTTTTTTTTTTAGTTGTTTTTTTTTTTTTTTTTTTTTTTTTTT
>PVKA01004828.1:0-26551 GCA_004027165.1 Ctenomys sociabilis
TCGACTCTGTATGGTTATGGTGTTTTGAAACTGTCTGATTGACATTTGTATTTCAATAAAATAAAAATAAATGAAAAAAAAAAAAAAAAAAAAAAAAAAAAAAAAAAAAAAAAAAAAAAAAAAAAAAAAAAAAAAAAAAAAAAAAAAAAAAAAAAAAAAAAAAAAAAAAAAAAAAAAAAAAAAAAAAAAAAAAAAAAAAAAAAAAATATTTTTCTTATAACTCTGTAGGCATTACTCCACTACTTTTAATGTATGTTTGCTGTTGGGATTTGATTTCCATTGTTATACATATAAACTATTTCTTGTCCAAACCACCTCCTTATAAAGCTCCTGGAACCTTCCCTTTCCCTTGATATTCTAAATTCTATGATGTTTCCAGATGTAGGTTTCGGTTTATTTATTTATTATTTATTTGGTGGACATATGGATAGCTCTTTCCATTCTTGGACTCCTTTCCCTTGTTAGAACTTATTCATGTTTTGCTTCTTTGATAATGCTCTAAGCCCTTTATTATTGTCTAATTGTCTTTATTTTGCAGATGCTTTAGTTTCTCTTTCATAGTAACAGTATGTTTAAGGTTTTGATGTACACTCTCCATTCAGTTTTGTTTTTTTCTGTGATTCTTTTCTGTTTGTTCTAGTTTTTCAGTTTTGTGTGGGAGGCTATCTTCAACTGTGATTTTTGATTATCTGTTCATAATCACAAATAACACACTAAATCTTCCTGTGAGAGCTATGTGGATGGAGAGATTGCTTTGACTTTGGAATTAGAACTAGGGTCCTTGGTAGGTTTCCCCTACTGTGTCTGTACGATTGAGCCCTCAAATTCTCCAAGTGGGAGCATAGATCAGAAAGGTTAACTCAACTGTCAATGACTTTGAGCCCGTTATATAAGTTCCTATGTTTCAAATTCTTCAAGCATAATCACTATTCCTCCATGTACACATCGTTTTTTGAAACAGAATTTGCTGTCTTGACTACCTTTTCTTCTCCATTTATTTGTCCTTTTGGCTGACTCAAAGTGTAACATAGAACTGAAACAGAGATAAATGTGTATGTCTAATGCCACATTCATGCAGAAATCAGCTCAAGCTTCAGTCAAAACAACCCACAGATTTGTGAGAGTAGAGAGATGCCCCATTGCTCCATGAATGTCATTAAAGAATGTTTTTGCAGAAAGGGGGTGCAAAGAAGTTATTGCCTTACTTGGGAAAGTGTAAAGAATTTCCATAGTTCCCACTATGACACTTGCTCAAAAAAGTTTATATCCCTGAGTTTGCAATGAAATGCTCATATTTTGTTTACTTTCTTAAAAACATTAGTCTATAAGTAAAAAGTATTTATGATGTCTTTTTTGTTATTTGGATCTGAATGATGCTCAATAATAACCAATAGTACTGAGTTCTAGAATCTAATTTAAAATGTACTGGACCCACAATTTTCCCCATTATCTTTTTTAATGGTTAAAACTCCTTTCTTAAAAAATACTCTGGCTTTGTCAAAAGCTTTTTCTGCATCTATTGAGATGATCATATGATTCTTGTCTTTGGCTCTGTAGAGATGGTGTATTACAATTTATCAATTTGTGTATATTGAAACATCCCTGCATTCCTGGGATGAATCACATTTGGTCATGCTGTATAATCTTCTTCATGGTTTACTGCATTCTATTTGCTAGTATTTTATTGAGAATTTTTTTAACCTATGTTCATTAATAAGATTGGCTTATAGCTCTTTTTGGTTGGGTCTTTCTCTTGTTTAGGAATCAGCGTAAAACTTGCCTGCAGGGATGGGTAAGGGAGAATTGTTTTGTCTCCACAGAGTAAGAACCTGAAAGAGTAAACAAAATCTGAAAGCTACAATAGATATTATAAAAGGGAAAGAAACTACTCAAAAGGAAAGAACTGAGATGAGGGAAAAGAGAAAAGAAAGAAAGAAGTTAGACACACACACACACACACACACACACACACACACACACACACCAGATAGCTAAGATAATTGTACCACTAATTTCTATTAGTTTATTAAAACGAACAATTAATGCTTAATTTTTTGACTACTTTTTCATGATTCTATCTGGTAATATGAACTTTGAAAACAACAATGTACATAGAATTTATATCATATTTTTTTTTTGAAATTCTGAATCATTCCCAGTGTTTTTATTTTTATTTTTATTTTTATTTTTTATTTTTTTGTCTTTTTGAGACAGGGTCTCACTATGCAGTTCAGGCTGGCCTTAAGCTCACTTTGTAGCTCAGGCTGGTCTCGAACTCACAACAATCCTCCTGTCTCAGCCTCCCAAGTGCTGGGATTACAGGCATGCGCCACCACACCCGGCAGTGTTTTTATTTTAAATTATACTCTCTCTAAGTTAAAAAACAATCCCAAGTGTGATGGCCATACCTGTAATCCCAGCACTTGGGCAGCTGAGGCAGAAGGATCGTTGCAAGTTCAAGGCCAGCCTGGGCTACAAAGTGAGCTCAAGACCAGCTGGAAATGCATGGTGAGATCCTGCTTCAGAAAAACAAAAAACAATAAATAATTTTTAAAATGAAAAAATACCCTGGGCAATGGTGTTTTCCAAATACTTTAGCTCTATAAACCCAGGCTTTTCATAGGGATTCAAACCTTATTTTTAAGTATTAGTGGCAGAAAGATGCAAGAATACTTTAAAATTAGTATCTGTAGTCATATATTTTCTGAAAACACATTATAGTTGGTGCCAGCAGAATAATGACCCCAAAGCTTTTTACATCCTACTCCCTTGAGCCTGGGAATATGTTATTTAATATGGCAGAAGAGATGTAAAAATCACAGTTACAATTATGGTTGTGAATGTGCTGACTTTAAAAAGAAAATATTGTTCTAGATAATGTGGGTAGGTCAAATATAACTACAGGGGTTCTTGAACAGAAGAGGCAGAGCCGGAAATAAGACACTGTGAGAAAGGATTCAGTAGGCTTGGCTGGCTTTGAAGATGGAAGGGGCCACAGGCAGAGAAAAGACAGCTTCGCGACGCTGAAACAGGCAAGGCAGAGGGCATCCCGGGGCCTCCACACAGGACCCCACTCCTGCTGAGACATTGATTTTAACCGAGTCAGATCTGCTTCAGACTTCAGATCTCTAAAATTGTAAGACAATCAATTTGCATTACCTAAATCATCAATTTTTGTGGTGATTTGGTACAGTAATAAGAGATAATCGATTGAGTTCAAGAATGGAGTATTTCACTGCAATGTACAGGAGACTATGAGGAAGAGCTACTGCTCTTTACTCATCACACAGCGCTATCGCTAGTGATGTTTTCCACTTCAGGGCTCTGCTTGCTAACCTCCTTCTGCGAGTCACCCAGCAGTTTTTTCCAGTGTTTGCTCATTACTTCTCTCTGTGTCTCCTGTTTGCACTCACTAAAAAATGGCATTGCACTGGCTTGCCTGGACATCTCCCCAGTTTAGGACACTCAAACTGGACAAATATATTTATGCATTTCCCATCATAGACTGCGGACCAGCCTGCGGGTAGCCAGTGAGTGCTTGTGCTCGTTCAATTAGCTAGAACCCATGGGTGAAAGCATGCTAAAGGCTGTGTGAAACTAGAGGAAATAGTGATGATTTCATCTCCTAGCCTTTCTCAGAAGCACGCACGCGCTCAGGGCCTAGAATTGCATGTTATATGTGTACGTCCAACTGCAAGGGAACCTAGGGAAGATAAAATGTCAATTTTCCCCAAAGCGGAAGAAAGACATATTTTCTGGAGAATTCAAAATTCCTGCCAGTGACTGTGTAAGCTGCCTCACTTCTTTTGGCCTCAGCTTGTTGTTTGCAGTAATTACATTAATAATATTTCCTAACTCACATAGCAGTGTGAGTAATCAATGCTCCTGGCACAGAGCAAGCTGCCTTAATAAAAGATACCTATTACTTTCTATGTGATTTCTAGGTGAATATGCTCATATTATTAGACCAGATGCTGAATTTTGTTTATAAAAGCAATAACACTTTAATGTCTGCACATACTGCTGCTCTATCTACACAGTTTGAATTTTGTTATAGCTCTTTCTACCCCATTTCTAATCAAAGATTTATTAAATTAGATGTTTGTTTTGAGTTCATTTCTGTTTTTAAAGAAGGGATAGATTCACTTATATACTACAGTTTTCAAGTTACTTACAGAAAATATAGGACAATCCAAAAAACTTCAAATGAATCAACTGAAATAATTCATTATTTTTACCATACTGTTTGAAATAAGAATCATGAATTGAGGCACAGAAAATACATTTTGCATAGATTCTCTTTTTGAAATGAAATGTAGGCCCAGAGAAATGGCTCAGTAGAATAAGCACTTACCTGGCAAGCACAAGGATCTGAGTGCAATCCCCAGGTCCGCAAAAAATAAAAATAAAAATAAAATAATATGTAGCCGATATTGACCATCTCATCTGATTTTTTTTCTGTATTTAGTACAGGGTCTATAGGGTCTCACTATGCAGATCCGACTCATAGTGATTTCCCTGTTTTCAGCCTCCCAAGAGCTGGGATGCAGGCACCTACCACCAAACCCAGTCTTATCACTGCTTCAGCATGCCCCCAGGGATGGGTCCAGCACAGCACTTTGGGTAGGGGGATTGAACCCCTGGCCCTTGCATCAGCCTAAGCAGGTGTTTTAATCTTCTGAGCTATCTGGCTGGCCCCTAGAATACTTTAATCAAGGCTTTTCCATGCCCCTTCACAGTGTTTTAGATGGCCACTCGCTCAGTGTAAGTCTGGGTACCACCGCCTCCTAAGGCAGTAATGATGAAATTTTTAAAGCTTCCAGTCACACGAAGAACCTGCTGCATCAAGATGTCACAGGTTTACCACCTCTGTCCTAAGACATGTAGACCTTCGGGGCAATTCTGACTTTTAAGTGTCTATCTCCTTTTGTGGAACAAAAATTCTGTAACCTGACTATATCTATATATTAAATCAGACTGCAAGTCTTCTGGTGCACATGTAAACACTCTACTAAATGTAAGTTTTTCAACTATTTAAAGACAATTTGTTATCTAATACATATTTTTATTAGTGCATACTAATTTTATGGCATATTTGGATTTCACAGTAGCATGCTCATGCATGCCTTATAACATACTTTGATGGTATCTATACCTTCATAAGTCACCCAATTTTTAATTAATCTCATATCCAGCTAATTGTTTCCAACCCTTCCATGTTTCTCATATTAGAAGGCCATGCATGACTCTTCCCTGTCACATTGTTTGCAATGACTTGCTCTCATGTAAATCTCTTACACTTTGTTCAAGTCAGTTATAACAGACAAGTTAGAGCTGAGTAGAGCATTTCTATACTTTTTCTTTGAGTAATGGAATGTTTCAGATACTAACATTTACTTAATCAGTCACGTGAGATAATGCTAACAGATGCTTTATGATGCCACTCTATGATTATATCTAGAACAAAATTTATTATAAGATCAAATAAGACACTATTTGAGAATCATGTCTGTAATCCTATGCATCAAAGTAGAATATTTCTGGAAATAAAGCAATCTAGAAAGATTATGCATATAGAGTTGCATTAACACATTTAGAAAACAGTATTATATGTCTTTCTTAAAAATTTATAAAAGACTTATTCTACATTAAATCCATGGAGCAAACACATTGAACTCACTGAGCAATGACACTAATTAGAGATATTTAACATCAACTAATTTCTCAGATATACAGTTTCTCAGAAAACTCAGAGAATGTTGCAGAATACTTATGCCTTCAATACTTGTATAATATAGATAGAATAATTAGGTTTTCTTAACTTCCTATCTATCTGCTTATTAAATCTAAGATCACACCACTCAAGCAGATCCATGTGCATAAATTTCTGAAAATAGTCTAATCCACATTTGTTTTACTAATCAGAAATACATCTTCATTAAAACTACTCAGAAGATTACCAGAGCTTTTATATTTATTATCTGGTACTATAACCAAAAATGCCTCCCCCTACACACACCTGCCAGTATACTTCTTAGTTTCTTAGTTGCCCAGGTAACAGTTCCTGTTCCACATCTGGTCGCTCCTGTCTCTTAGAAACAGCTGGTCACTGTGATACATAACTGGTCACTATGATGCACATTGTATAAACCAATCCCCAATTGACAAACCATTCTGCCTCTGTATTTCCTGTTTACTTATCCAACATAAGCCCTAGACAGAGATCAGGGCCTGGTATTTTGGGGGTGATCTCAATCAGTACCCAACTGCATAAATACATCTGCCTCCATATCTCAGGTGTTTCCACATTTCTATTTGCCATTGCATCTGGTGCTTCAGCTGGGAAGATCAACCATGCTGACTCTTTGGTCACCCCCAAGGGAAGGAGGCTGGAGTGGTAATCTCTGAGTGTCTGCTGAATGAATGCATGTATGTGATAGACAGTGTAAACAACAGACTACTCTATTTGTGCACCAAGACTGGGCAGCACTGGTCACCGTGACTGACTGAGCCCTCACCTGCAGTTCTGTAGTGATTGAAATATAGCATAAGGAGGCCTCACATCCTTCTTAGCTAAGTTATGGCTCAGTCCCAACAAATGGCTCAGCCAGGCAGGCATCTGAATGGTCTCTCTGTCTCTCTCTGTCTCTATCTGTCTGTCTGTCTGTCTGTCTGTCTGTCTGTCTCTCTCTCTCTCTCTCTCTCTCTCTCTCTCTCTCTCTCTCTCTCTCTGTCCCATCCTTCATCTCTCGCCATCATTCAAGTGGACACAACATACACTGTAGGGAGATAGAATAAGAATTAGCTAGTTAAAACCCACAGTCCCTGGCTGAACAAAAAGGCTTTCTATGGAATTAAAAATGAAACCAAACTTGTCTCTGCATCTCAATGAAGAAATAGGAACAAGGGGCCCTTTCTACCTTGGCACCCTTTTCAGTCACCACAGCTGCTGACAACTCCTCTAGCTTCACTCCCCATGCCTGGCTCATCTACTCAGTTGAACTGGTTCCAGCCAGCCGCGGCCTGTGTTTGGCCTCAGAAGCCTCCCTCCATGCGTGCATGCCCATACTAGCCATGTGGTATCATCTTGGCTCACCCAAGATGATCGTCAAGAATACCTTCTGAGTCCCACATTTTGACTGAGGAAAAATGAACTGTCAGCCTTGACCAATGAGTTGCACCCTGTTGGGCCTGACTAGATAGGATAGACTGTGCTCCATCAGATTGCCCCCTGAGAGCCCACAGTCACTGTAAAAGTCGGGGCAAACCTGAATTTCCTGGTAGATAATGGAACAGAGCTCTCTGCCTTCAGGTTACCTCTGTCAAAAAAAAATTGCCATCACTAGAACAACTGTGTCTCTTACCTCTCATTCCTTCCACGAGGCGCAGCTTAAGAAGGACATTTCCTTCGTGCTAAGCCAGCCAGCCTCCCTTACATCTAACCCTGCATTTTCAACTATGACTGTTCCCTCAAGGCAAGATGATGCCTGCATCACCATGAGATAGAGAACTGCAGTTCTGAAGTTCTAAAAACTCTCCTCCCAGAGTTATGAACTAAAGACTCTTTAGGCTAGCCATCAATTATGCCACCTCACTGTGACTACCCTTGCTGTCAGATGTCACAGGAGGAATAAACTGGCATCCATACACACATCAGCCTGATAGGCTATTAGTCACCTTGAACAAGATCACCATGCCACCAATGACATAGCCTCTGCCTGTGAGTTGGTCCCATAAGTCCCTTCAACTGGGAAAGTCCTGACATTAAAGGCCAGGTCACTTGAACTCAACTGCCATAAGAGGTTAAAAACTCTCCTACTTTGCCTCTGCACCTTTGTCCTGCATGACAAGAAAGCCATCTAGTTATCAAAACATTCCCACAAGCTGTCTGAGAGGCTCTCAGATTCAGCCCAAGCCGGAAAAGCTTTATGGACTGAGGACCCTGAACTTCATCTGGCTCCTGCATCCTCCACCCCACCACTGCAAGTTCTTGTACCGCAACACAGAATACTAAAGACTACTGCTGTATTTTAGATGGTGCCCAAGACTAATTACAATCAAATGTTCCCACCACTGTGGTTGATCCTGACTGTCCTCTTCAAGCATGTCCAAACTGGAACTGCAACATGAAAGAGGCCATGAAACCTTAGATCAGTATCATACTGCTCTCCTGAAAGATTTCAAAGGGGGAGGCTAGAAGTCAACAAATATGTCTAACATTAGCAAGGTTACCCACTGGAGCCCCATTGAAAAGAGGTTCTGCCAAAGCAGATCCTGTGAGATGGATGTACACATAGTCAAACATGAGTTTCTATTCAGGCATCAGTGCCCTGTACCTCTCTTGGGATGTGGCCCACCTTGTTCACACTTGGGTCCATCAAGCTAGGCTTACAGCCTTTTAGGGCTATAAGACAACATAACCAATTTAGCCAGCACCTCCAACTCTTGCCCAACTCTTCCCATAAACCAGTTCCAAAGGTTTCTGAGCCACCTGGTGACATGATCACATAACATGGCAGCAACAACCCCACTTGTCTTGTACAATAATATCTTAGTTACTTTCTCGTTGATGAGACACAATACCTGATACCACAAGCATAAAGAGGAGAGGTCTGTCTTGGGTCACAATTTGTAGAGGTTTCATTCTGTAAGCACCTGTTTCTAAATCAGGGAGGCATGGTGCAAGGGTATGTCAGAAAAGAAAGCATAGGAGGAAAGAGAGGGCCATAACCTCCCTGAGAAGCCCGCAGCACCCTGCTTTGACCAAGTTTCTCCTTCCAGCAGCACACGAAACTCATGTGTTCTCTTGCACTTAGCTATCACACCTCTGCTGCTGGATATCTGGCACACATGCTATCATTACCTTCTTAAAGCCCCACCTATGAGTACATGAGGCTTTGGGGCCTCTAGGTATAAATATCACTGTATTTTTCTTATATGGGAGTATTAAATGAATATATAAATTGAATTTATAAGCACATTTTAAAAGAAGCTTCCTTTAATATTTTCCGACAGAAAAAAAAGCAGCATTGGAAAACTTTCTTTCAAGCAGATGAACTTGAAATCCTTTTGCATCAAACATATGACAAAGTAAAAGACTCATTTACAGTATCCTACATGGCTTCACATGCATAATGGATGGAAGCCCACTTGAAAGTGGATTTATACAGCTCCAAATTTTAAAGTGTTACTATACTTCCCTCTCATTCCATTCACATGGAAAAAGTGTATGTTTCCTTATCTTTGAAATCCATGAGCTACAGACAGTCCATGCACACAATGATCCTTTCTATTTATGATGCCAAACATGTCCAGATATTTTCTTCAGGATCTTTTCTATTCTGAATTGCTGATCTTTGGTTTTTACCCTGAAGACAGTCTTTTAGCAGTTACCTCTGATGACATTTCCATGACCTACTTGACCTCCTCTGTCATTTCTATTTTAAGAGTTCGCTAAACTGCTTCCTTTTTAATAAAATGTAACTGTTTCCACTTTGTTCCATTGAAGGGCCAAGAGTCCTTCTTCAGTTACTCCTGTTTTCACACCTGATTCGCATAAAAGTAAAGCAACTTAAATAGATGGCTGCAGTAGAATTCTACGGTACTCTGAGGAATGCTACCTCAGGTAGAATAAATAGAGAGGACAGTGCTGAACATAGAATGATTGCCAATCAGAGTTGTTTGGGTCAGGTAATCCGGTGTAGACCTGGTGGGTAGAATTCACATTTGCTAGGAAGCAATCTCATTTCTCTCCTGTGTTCTGTCACCCAGTTCCAAGTCTTCAGCAGAACATGTACCAGGAAATGTTTGTGAAATGGAATTGCCTGTGTTATGACAGTAATGGCAGGACTGAAGGATAGAAACATGCCAAGGTTATAACTGAGGAATGTCATGAAAACCTTTAGTGAGAAATCACAAAAGGTACTGGATCTCTTGTGCTAGTCATATCAATTGGCTAAAACTATATTTACCACTCAGTAGTGTTTTCAGAGTTATAGAAGTGTTTCACTCACAGTTTACATTCAGTCTTCACAAGGACCCAGACAGGTGCAGTATTTAGCATTATTTATGTTGTCACTTGATGATGACACAACTCTGGGCATCATCAAGCCCATAGATATACACTTCGAGCCCACAGGGCCAAGATGGAGCCAAGCACTAGCCTAAGCAGTGTCCAAGCTGAGCACCTTCCACAGCCCTGCACTGGTATGCTAATTCCTTGTTTTCTTGGAGCACACAAGGTATGTCTCTCACCAGGAATTCCAGCTACTTCCAAAGGGAAGCATTGCAGATGCCATTTTCCAAATTGTTCACCCTAATGGCACAAATGGACAAAATGGAATCCCTTGGTCAGTTCAGAACTACTATCATGGAGAACTTCTGCTGTGTAACAGAGGTGAACATCTAGAGCTGAGAAACAAGGTAGGCAGATGACTCAGAAATGCAGAGGAAGGGGGGCTCTAAGCTCAGGCACCTTCTGTCTCAGTTACTCTTCTCTCATGGCTGGGACAAACACTCAGCACCCAAAATGAAGGAAGGAAAGGTTTATTTAGCTCACAGTCACAGGGGCTTTCAGTCCATACTTGGCTGGCTCCAAGACACAGTGGCACAGGACAGAGGGCAACCTTCATGGAGGTGGCAAAGAGCAACAGAGCAAAGGGAGGAGTAGCAGCAACAATGGCTGCAGGGAACAAGTCTGACTCACTCATGTTCCATTCAGGCTATCTGCCCCATGCTGGGTGTAGTACTCACACCCATCATCCAAGCAGTACTTGGAGTCATAATCCCAACAGTACCCAGGCCCCTAATCCCAGAAGTACTCAGATACATAATCCCAGCCTTGACTCAAACTGTAGAACTGCACCTTAATGACTGCATGAGGCTTTAGGCAGACAAATACACACAAACCATAACACAGACTCACATCCTCTTCCTCCTCCTGTAGGTGTTAAATACAGATTCCAACACTCAGTCTGTACATTTCTAATAAGGTATCGAGATGTTTTTCTTTCCTAAGTAAACTGTTTTATTTCGTAGGCCAACTGCATAATCAGTTCCATTTAATGCTTCTGTGATTCTGTAAGAACAATAGAAAAGTGATTTATTTTTGTAAACATATCTGTACTTTATTCTAAAAGTAATCACTGTATTTACATGTTCATTAAAGTTGACACTCTACACGAAGTGGAGACAGTGGCTAATGGCATAATTTTAACTTTGTCAATGATTGGTTTTGAATAAACAAAATGAAGTTATTAAATTTATGTCTATAGAGCAAATCCAAGGAAGAAAAGTAAAACAAGTGTATTTAAGTTTGTTTCAAAAAAGCAGAGTAATATCAAAAGTAAAAGGTCAGGCTGGTCATATAGCTCAGTGGATTAAAGTGCCTGCAAGCAGGCGCAGGGGCTAGGGGTTCAATCCCCAAGCCTTCCATGCTAGCCCTGCCACTGGTGCACACTGAGTTTTGCCATTGAGACTGGGCATGGTGGCTCACGCCAGTAATCCCAGCACTTGTGAGGCCATAAACAGGAGAACCACTACAAATCAGATCTAGTAGTGAGACCCTGAACACCCTATAGGCCCTTCCCTATCCCCAAAAATAGTAAGTAGCCAAAAATATGAATTAAATATTCTAACTTTAATTCTTAAAAAATAAAATCAGGTTATTGGGATGAAAAAGAAAATAAGGAAATTTCTAAAGGGGCTAAAGAATAAAAGAATAACAAATGAATACTAATGACATTGTGCTACAGTGTATAGAATTATAAATAATAAGCATTAATATGTGCATTGTGTAGCAAATATATTTAAGTTGGATTAAATTTAATTTTCTATAAAATTAGATGTAACTGAAATTTCGGAAGGTAGGAAAAACTGAAGAAACCAACTATTTTGGACTTAAAGATAAATTATAAGAATTGAGTTCACTTATAATTCCTCTCAAAGTTTTAAGTCACAGCTAGTTTTAGCACCATCTGCATTTTGATGGAATAGAAAAACAAAAGCAAAAGCTATCAGGTTTACTTTATAAAGCTGGCATAATGCTGTGACCAAAACCTAACATGAAAACACAGATTCAGGTAATGTATGAGAACATATTTGAAGTTTTTAAATAACTAGTAGCCACAAAGTTTAACCTTATATTGATGGATATTGACATCTACAAATGACATAATGAAAAACTTCGATTACTACTATGAGAATCACTGAGTTTTAGGAAGATCTATTAATGTGGCATTTCACATCAACTGGCCAAATTCCAGAGGTTATATTATCTCCATAAATGAGGAAAAATCAAGGTCAAATATACAACTCAAGAGAATTTTTAAGGCTGTTCATATTTATTTATTTACTTATTTATTTGCGGTACCAGGGATCAAACTCAGGACTTTGTGCTTGTCAGGCAGGAGCTTACACCACTGAGCTACATCCCCAGCCCCTCAAGGCTCTTAAAAAAACTGTGACTAGTAGAGAGCCTGTTACTCATGGCTTATTTACTGAGGCTCACTCTCCTAATTTAATTTTTTATGTACTTTTGTTTTTCTGCACAGGGGCTAACCGTGCAGCTTAGACTCCTAGTGATCCTACTGCTTTCAGCCTCCCTTGCGCTAGGATTACAGGCATGCACCACCACACCCAGACTCGGTGGAGGCTCAGTGCACCCGGGAGTGGGGCCGGCACTGCACTGGTGCCGGATTGAATCCCAGTCCCTGCGCTTGCCTAAGAGGGTGCTCGGTTGGCTGAGCTATCTTGCCAGCCATCTCCTAATTTAACAATGCAGAGACATACATGTTGCGCATACCAGTTCCCCCACATGAGCTGAGCACTGCACTGAATTTTCTAATGAAACATATAAATGTGTGCTGCAGAAAAAATACACAGTACACAATTTTTTTATAAATAAAACCTTATGCACATAGTTGCAAGCAGAGTACGAAACAATATGGTCAAATTGCATGCCAAAAATATTAGACGTAATGCCACAGCACAGGAAGTCCTGTGTGCTCGTGAGGATAGGTGGTAAGTGTTTATAAAGGTCATTAAGTTGCCTATGAAAATGTTTGGGTCAATGTAAACTCTCGCATGAAGTATGTGAGAGATTCATCGTTCCCCAAATTTTCCTGCACTAGTTTGATTCAGCATTTTTTTAATATATGTTGCACGGGGTCTCAGTACGCAGCTCGGACTCCTGGTGATCCTCCTATTTTCAGCTTCCCCAGTGCTGGGATTGCAGGTGTGCGCCACCACACCCGGACTCGGTGGCCAGCTCCGCGAGCCCAGGGACAGGGCTGGCACCACATGTGGTACCAGGATCAAATCCTGGCCCCTGTGCTTGCCAAAGCAGATGCTCAGTTCACTGAGCTGGCTGTTTAATTCAGTCTTGGCAGATAGAAAATAGTGTCTCAGAATATAGCCAGAGAGGACTCAGTGCCAGTATTCAAATCTAATCTCCACTATCCATGAGCTCTGTGACTGTGAGCAATTTACTTAACTTCTCTGTGCAGCAATTCCTCATCTGTTGATGATTAAGACATTGCTCAAAAAACACCCTTTTAATGCATTTTAAATTTCATTACTTTGTGGGGTAGCTTTGTCTTTATGGGATGGTAACTCTTTGACTACTATAGGTTCTATTTTAAAATTTCTATGTATTTTTGCATCTTATCTTATTTTTAAAGTCCATAACCCAGCAACAATTTTAACACCTTTTATAAATAAAGCTATTTTTATACTTTACTTCTGAATTTCACATCATTCTTGAGAAAACTTTAGCACAACCTAAATAACAACTGTAGAGAAGCTCCTACATTTTCTTCTAATTCCTTAATAATTTGATTGTTACATTTAAGTTACAATTATTTGGTGTATAATTTATGCAACATAAGATATAAGATCAATTTTATTTCAGATTGATGGGTCATTTTTCCAGAACTGTGTCTCTTTATTCGCTTATTCAAATATATTTTCCCATTGATTTGAAAAGCTAGCACATAGATATAGATAAGATACAGATATAGATACACAGAGAGAGAAATTTTGTTATATATATATTATTTATTTATTTATTTATATATCTCTCACTGATTTTATCTCTCAATTTGTATTTTAAAGAGAGAAGGCTAAAAATAAAAATTAAAACAATGATACCAAGGGCCAGCAAGATAGCTCAGCGGACTAATTACCTCCTTAAGCAAGCACAGGGAGCAGAGTTTCATCCCAGGTACCACGTACCTTGCCGGCCCCGCCCCCAGTGACAGGCTGAGCTGGCCGACAAGATCCGACACGGAGGCACACACCTGTAGTCCCAGCGCTGGAAAAGAGGAGGGTCACTATGAGAACGAACTGTGTAGTGAGACCCTGTACAAAATACATAAAAAATAGCAAATTTCAAAGCAGGATAAGAAATTAACAATGGTCAGTGTATTGCATATTGTTATTTTCAAAGTATTTACTCAGATTACAAGATGTAGTCACACTGGGTTGCGGAGATAGCTGGGTGGCCTAAGCACCTGCCTGCCCAAGTACAAGGACCGTGGTTTGATTCCTGGCACCGTGCGCTGTGCCAGCCCCATGAATGCCAGCCCTGAAACTGGTCTATGTAGTACATGCCTATAATCTCAGCATTGGATAGGCTGAAACATGAGGATCAATACCAGTCCAAACTACTGCAGTGAGATAAATAAATAAATAAAAAGTTAAAAGAAAAATATAGGCAAGCAAAATTAATCAATTTCAATTAATATATGTATATATAATGATATGTATGTGTACATATATATTTTATGTGCTTATGTATATATAAATGTATATGTATATATCATATATCATAATATATGCATATAATATATCATATATACATAGATATAATAATATATGTATATATATATCATATATATATAATATATATTTGCTGTGCTTATTTCTCGGTTTTTACAGTCACTAATTGAATCTAATATATTTTCCATTTCTAATCAGTTACTAGTGAAAAATTGAAAGCATGCTATTCCTTTATACAGATAAAAACCCATATATATCAAATCAGCAAACTTAATAGTGAAATATTTAATGCATTCTCATCTGCTACCAACGTCTCTTTTCAACATTTCTCCTTAAGTGATGACCAAAGTAATAAAGCACAAAATAAGAAAAAGAAGTGAATTTGCACATCTGTATGACATATATTCTTTTCTCCTCTTTCTCCTTTCCTATCCCATTTGTTCTTTCCTTTTGAGCAGTTTCTTTACTTTTCTCCATATACTCAATACACATTGCAGCTTTTGTACTTCATTTACTCTTTTAGCTTCTTACTCAAGGGAGACAAGATGATCCGTACACCGGCAAGCTTGACTTAACTCACAGTATGTTCGCTGGTTGCAACATGGATCTTATATGTAATGTATAATTTCTTTAGTAGTCACGCACATACATTTTCGGGCTCTCTCCTTTCTTCTCTCTGTCCATCTTGCAGGAGTGAAAACTTTCCAAAATGACCAGTTAATCTAGTTTGAGGTTTCTTGGGAGAAGTGCCTCCCTACCTTTTGATAAAAGTTCTGCTCAGACTCGCTGTCAGCTAAACTTCTGCATCGGCTTCATAAATTCCATAACAGTTCTCCTGGGACTTTGACTTGGAATACATTGAATTTTTATATTAATTTATTGGGGACTGATTATCTTTGCAACTCTGAGTTCCTTCAATCAGGAATTAGCATGTGGTTCCACTAATGGAAACTATTTTAGCGCTCTGTGCTTGAAGTTTAGTGATCTTCATATACGTTTTGCCCAGTACTTGTGTACTTATTTTTAGTTTGTTTGTTTTTTTACTGTCCTTGATGTGATCTACTTTATTTTCTGTTTTGTAATTGGTTACTATTGGAAAATTAGAAGCATACTGTTCATTTATGCAGGTGAATATCCATATATATCAAATCAGCAAATTACCTCATCAGCATACTTAATGCTGAAACATTTAATGCAATCTCACCTGTTACCATCATTGTTTTTAAAAGATTTTCTGTAAGTTCTGACCAAAGTAATAAAACATGAAATAAGAAAAAGAACTGAATTTACATGCTACTGCCCGCTTGTACATGAGGACCGAGCTTCCTCTCTGTGGTTCAAAGCTAGAGGTTATAGGTTTCTGTGTCTTGTGTTTAACCTGACATTTCCCTGAAGGAAAACCACTTTGCATAAATTTTCATAAAGGTTCAAAGTCACCCATACACTTTGGGACATCTGATAAGAAAATACATTTTTTAAAACAATGTTGCTATTGTTGATACTAGGAATCAAACTCAGGACCTTGCCAGGTCCTGAGTTAATTATTAATTAAAAATTAATAATGTATTTATTAATTTTATTTTTGCACAACTATGACTTATTCACTATCACAGTAAATCAGAAAAAAATATTACAGGCTACACTGCTTAAGGTTGTTTTGTCAACAAAACACCAAATATGTAACAGTGGTTCCCAAGAGCTCATAGCACTTGTCAACATCTTAGTTGCTAAAGACTATGAGGGACTTACACAAATTGTGTGAGGTTACCGAGAGATATTGGAGGAACATTTGAGCGAATACAAATTAACAGTATATCTATTCTCACTCTAGAAAACAAAAATTAAAGACACACAGGGCATTTTTTGAAAGCTGAGGCCAAGTGCTGCCGTGCCGACAGCTCTGCAGCCCCTGTTGTCCTTCCCAGCATCTCCCAGAACTCTTGGTTAGGAATAGGAATGGAGGAGGAAGCACACGTCTCCTTTTTGGGCAAGGCTGAAAAGAGCAATACAGTACATCCATGAAGGCAATGGTTTCTGACCTGGCCCCTTGTACTCCATTTGACCTCTCATATTGAGAGAAAAGAGAACTGAAGCTACTTTTCATTACCAACTTACTGAAACTCAGAGCAATCGATAATGGGAAGAAAAAAAGTAATGAGCAGAAGTCGACCTCTGTGAGTCATGAAGCCTGACCTCAGATGCCTCTGGGTCATAGTGGCATGTGCAGGGCACAGAGACAGAACGAAAACTCTTACCACCTGCTTGAGTGCCTGCCTGGTGCTAGCCACCCATGCTTTGGGAGTGTGGACCATACAACCACAGTGCCATTGGGTGGGGCGCTAGTCTTACAGTTTTGTGGACAGAAACAGTGAATGGAGAATCCACTGCAAGTCTTCAGCCCTGCAAACAGGCCCAGAGGCATCAGGTGTGGGAAAGAAGCATGTAGGTCAAAGACCTTCCATCACCTTCGTGCCCTAGGCATCTGGTGACAAAAAAATTCTTTCCTGGTGGAGGAGAAAGAGGCTTCTTTGCGGGTTGTCAGAAATGTAATGTTACATGCCTAGTGGACACCTAGTAGATACCTACCACACCCCAGTGCTGGCCACCAGACATAGCTCTGTCTTCAGCAGGGTGAGAATGGGGCCAGGGAGAACACCGTCAGTGAAGAGCCACTAAAGTAGGAGCCAGGTTGAGACAGAGACTGGGATGTTCACGCTTGGGAGTATTCTGTAGAATAAATGAGACAGGGGCTTTGATAAGTACTGATTTCATATATATATATATATATATATATATATATATATATATATATATATATATATATATACTTTGATATATAATTCAACTTGCTTACAGGTCAATAGTGTATACCCACCCCCACAGCATTAATGATACTACTAAGTGAGTAAGGATAATTTAACTACCATCTACATTTCTTTCTATTATTTTTATACATTTCTACATTTATTTAGCTCTCAAAAATAAGCACGCACTCCATACATTCATTCAACTACTACTTTGAGTGTCTCCCATGTACCAGATATGCTACAAGGGCAGAGAATGATGGTTGGAAATTGCAGTCCAGGATGGAGTAGTAGAGATACTAAAGTCATGATCATAATAAATAATAAATTATGTGAAGAGTGCCATATGCTACAGGAAAGAAGAAGAGGAATAAAATCATGATGGCTGAAAAATAAAAAAGTTCTTAAAAATACAGAGAGCAGATTTTATGCAGCAGCGTTCAGTCTTCCTTTGTGACTACTTTGTCATCTAAGCTCCATTCCTGAGTGCCATTGACCTTTCAGATGAGATGACCTCGATGTGGATTAAGGCAGTTGTGCTCCTCCTTGAGCCCCTGAAGGCCTCGTGAGTGGAATGGAGCCTCTCAGTCTATGATGATAATCAGCCTCAAACAGCTTTATCAATAGCCTTTGCAGTCATTAGAATAGACACTGACATCTATTTTCTGAAACCCTTATAGTTCTCGTGGCCATTTCATTACCTAAGGCACAGATTTACTTGAAACTCCTGCCATGAAAGCTGGAGCAAAGCTGCGCGACGCCCTTCAGGAAGCCAGGATGGAGGTCTCTGATCCTGCTCCGAACAACTAACAACCCTGTGAGTTGTGGATGCCAGCTGGTTGCAACGTAACTTGCTGTGAACAGGGGTTATTAAAGGACTCATTTAAACCTGAGCCAAGCATCAAATAAATGGATAGTGCATTCAAATGGTCTGGGGGAGAGGAGTGGATAAGACATTTGTTTCTATACCAGTGATTAGGCAGCTAAGTTCTTAAGTAAATAAAGCAACAGTAGTATATGCCGGCTTTGAGAAACACAACACTCTCTTCTTAACAATAAACATGAAACTAGTAGTTATAATAATGCACGTAACCCCAGCCTCTCACATGAACTGAGTATTCTTTTTCATAACAGCAACAAAATATGTAGGTATTTTTGAGGGATTTGGGGCTGAACAAATTATGCCATTATCATAGTTCTACTACTGGGAACTGACAGGAAGTCTACTTTAGCTTCTGCCCAAAGCTAAATAACACCCAAATGAAAGTATTTTTAAACTGTGCCTATTGATGTAAAGTGAAACATCAAAAATAACTAAAACAAAATGCAGTTGAATCAGTGAGCCAAGCCACTGCTTTGCTGGCCTGGCTGAGGCACCTCCTCCTCTTTCCAAGTGGGTTCAGGTTCATCTGCGGGCCTCAGAGAGGCCAAGTCCAGGCTGGCAGTCTTTGGAAGTCTTACAGAGGAGGGTGAGGTCCTCATAAGTATGAAGATGTCTTGTTTCTGGTAAACTCTATTTTGAAAAAAAAGAAAAAAACACTGACTTTACTTTGAAGACTTCGTATCAGTCTCTGGAGGCAAACGGGGCAGCAATCCAGAATTTTCTTGGCCGTCAGCATGAAGGAGGCTGCACATCAGTAACAAGGAGAAACGGCAAACTTCAGCAAAAACAAAGACCTGTCCCGGTTTGCAAAGGAAGACAGCAAGAAAGAAAAATGGAACATATGATCACCTTAGTCCATTGCCAAGTAAATGAAGTAGCTCCAAAAAAAGTGTAGTGCTCCATTGTAAATGAGAAACTATAATTACAGCTAGAGAATCTGGAGAGATAAATTCCATAGAGCCAACAAGCATAAATCGCAGATGGGCAGCAGAGGACAGATAGGCTTTGGAGAGAAGACAGGCCTGGAGCAGCAGCCTATGTGCAGTCCTGAAAGCTTTGTCCTCAGACAGTCCCATCTTTTCATGGGCTCTGGAAGATGGAATAGCATGGAGTCCCAAAAGCCACAGCTTCCCGGTAGCATAAAAGCAAGAAAAGAGCCTTTTGTGATAGTCAGAGTCTCTGAGCTGCTTTATTTGGTTTGATTTTCCTCTAATGCTTCATGTTGATTTCAAAGGAGACTGAACAGCGGCTCTCTGGGAGTCCGGTCAGTGCCTGCCACCTTGGGACAGTAAGCCTATCTAGGAGGTACAACTGGGGAAAGGGGGCATTAAAACTCATTCTATAGGTACAGAAAGTATATGTATCAGAGTAGAATCAGGTTATGTATAAACTCTCCCAGTATATGATTCAATGCAAACACTAAACGATAAAACATAAACTGCTGTACATTTTTGTTGCATTTCTATCTTCTCAACGTCCTTGCTCTTATCATGAACAATGACAGTACTCTTAACAGTGGAATCAGGCAGCGTTTGGAAGCTGGTGAGTGGCTTATGAAGGGTACTGCCTGGAGATTCAGTTCTAAGGAAGCCTATTGACAGGAAGGCTGGGAAGGATTCCACCTCACCTCACAGCCTGAGGTACAGGGAATTCATGTGTGTCCTCCCCACCTTCTTGAAAGGCCCAGATATTTGACTTCAGAGAAATTTCTTCCTATTCATTTGCACAGATAATTTTTCTCACTGGATGTAGAAACTGATTTTTCATGCACTCTATTTTTTCCCTGTGAAAAATGCTTTAAGATAATTCTGCCAAGAGACATGATTGTTCACAATTATGGTAAACATGGTAAATGAAGTGTTACTGTATATTACAAACTTACATGGATTAGATCATTTTCATTTATGTTTTTATAGAAACTAAGCTTCCCAGAGTTCACTGTGTCTCAGTGACCCTGACTTGATAATCTCTGAACAATTAAACAGAAGTATCTAAAATATATAGAATCATAGTTTATAAATAAAAACCACTTCACCTAATCCTTTGGAATGAATAACTTTGGGAAATATCAGAAGCAATTGGAAATCTCTATTCTTTCCTATTGTTATTATTTTTAGTGTATTTGGTACATGGCCTCACTATGCATCTCAGACTCATAGTAAGCCTTCAATTTTTCAGCAACCTCAGTGCTGGGATTACTGGCATGTGCCACTGTGCTGGTTTGCCATGGCCAGCTCAGCACACCTGGGGGGTGGGGCCTGCATAGTTTGTGCATAGCCCTGGTCCCTGTGCTTGCCTAAGCAAGTGAGTGCCTAGGCCACTCCAGGTAATCTCTAATCTTATGACATAAAGAATAACTGAGGGAATTGTTGAGGAAATTAAGAATGAGCATGGTTTTAGTAGGAGCCATACCTTTGCCATAGGCAGGCTTATAGGGAAGCTTAATAGGACTTCTCCTGCTGCTTGCATCCTCAAGAAGTCTGTTTGATTCACAAGGTGGAAGCCCTCAAGAAATAAGTGGCTGCTGTAAAGTTGGAAGAATGCTGAAAATCATGGGCTGGAGATATAGTTCAGCAGCTGGCAAGCACAAAGTCCCGAGTTCAATCCTCCATACTGAAGAAGAAATAGAAAAAGAAGAAGAAGAAAGAGAAGGAGAAGGAGAAAGAGAAGGAGAAGAAGGGAAAGATGGAAGAAGATTAAGAAGAGAAGAAGAAGAAAGAAGAAGAAAGAGAAGGAGGAGAAGAAAGAGAAGAAGAGAAAAAAGGAAGAAAGACAAGAAGGAGAAGGAGAAGAAGGGAAAGAAGGAAGAAGAAGAGGAGGAGAAGGAGAAGAAGAGGAAGAAGGAAGGGGAAGGAGGAGGAGGGGGAGAAGGAGAAGGAGGAAGAGTAGGAAAAGGAGGAGGAGGAAGAGAAGGAGAAGGAGAGGAGGAGGAGGATGAGAACAAACACAATCTGGAATTGATAAATATTTCTTCCTTTTTTATATGTGCATAAAAACATAAATTTTCATGATTTTTACATGATTCTTCATGTGGTCTGTTTATCACCAATGGATAAAAGAATTACTGGTCAAGCATCTCCTGCAGAAAAGTACAATGAATTTAAATTTACAGTTTTCCCCTCTCCCTCTTTTGTGTGTGGTGTGTGTGTGTGTGTGTGTGTGTGTGTGTGTGTGTGTGTGTGTGTGTGTGTGTGTGTGCAGGGTCTCACTACACAGCAGAGACAGGGCCAATGTAGCATATGGAGCCAGGGATTGAACGCTGGTCCCTGCACTTGCCTAAGCAGGCACTTAGTCCACTGAACTATCTCCAAAGCCCTCTTTCCTCCTGATCTATGCACAAAAGTGCATATGTATAGCTAGTAGCTGATAGCCAAATGATAGATAGATTGATATCTGTCTATAAAACTGACAACATTCAATGTTATCTCCATAGGCCCTATTGTTCCATGAAATAAACCACATGCCTTTATCAGTTTTTAAGGTTTGAATTGTAGAGAGAGATATTATTCCTTATAAAGTGGAATTTCTTTAAAAAGTGAATTAACTTACTAGCACAAGGAAGCTGAAGCTACCTGATTTGTATAGGAGTTGAGTCAAACTTATTTTGAAATACACATTTTGTGTCAGGGCTAAATTGAAAGTGTTTCCCTTTTCTGATAAAATTCCTTACTGCTTCTTATGAAGTGACCTGCGATTTCACTTCCTAAGAGAGAAGAGTTCCACTTTTAAAATTAACTTGAAAATATGCAGCACAGAACACTCCCTCTATATAATATAAGCAAATTTAAGCTATAACAAAGGCTTCATTATGTAAGCTGATTTTAGAGGATTTTTAGCTCCAGGGGACATTAGAGATTTTGAGTACTTTTAAGCTATATGGCATCACTGTCCTCAAATTTAATTCTCTGGGAATCATAAACCTGAAAAGGAATTCACTAATTCACTTTTTCTAATTAGAGTTAAACTCCATTCCTTTGTTGTAGATATTTATATTTAATCATATGAATACTTGATAAATACAGCATTTCAAAGCAGTACTGAATGAATCTTCTGCCTCTGCGTGCTCTCCTGGGTCTCACCTGATTACAGCATCATTTTCCAAACACACAAGCTCTTTGGAGCATTGTCAATCATTGTAATATCCTCCATGATGTGAATGTCCTTCTATCAAACCACACACATGCACAGTTTCCTTTGAATTTTAGAAAACACCAATGCCTCTGTACACAATAGAGAGACAAAAATAAAACCTGAAAGTGCTCCTCCTCCTTCTCTGGGACTTGGTCCAGTCTCCTTGTAAATTGTTCATCCATTGAGACTTCCATCCACTCCCTTCGGCACTTACCTCTGCTTCTGTTATGTAGGTTAACACACATTTCTGTTCAAAAACTTCCCCTGACATTCAGCCCAAATGTTCGTGAGTCTCCCTCACAATTAATACTCCCCACAACTGACCTTTGTGGAAGTACAATAAGCCATCCCTTTCTCTCCTGAGTGCTAACACTCTTTACACCCTGTGATCCCTCCCCTAACTCTGAGATGTCAGGAAAAATATTAAAGTGCTCTCAGGCCACACATTTCACTGCAGCTTAGCTCTTTGATGCTAACACTTCTTAACCTTCAGAAACCAATTCGATCATTGATCCATTTGTTCAACAAATATTTTTGAGCACCTACTGTGTACTCAGCATCACACATAGTACTGATCCTGGGGGATCTAGGTCCCTCTTCCACTTTGCTTACACATTCAGATTCTGCCCTCGCCTCTCATATTACCCATACTAATATTCTTGGCACAATACCAATATTCCTTTGCCCAAAACTTAATAATGTCTTCCTATTAGAAGAATCATGTCACAGATTGTGAATGGAAACTAGGCAATTTCAACTCATTTGGTACAGGGCTGGGATATTTTGACTGTTTTATTCCAGAGATCAGAGAAGTTTTTTACCTTCCTGATCACTGCTAATCTGAACAACTAACATGAAGTACATAAAGAATACTCCTAATGATGCAGTTTTCTCTATTTCCAGCATGGGAAGGCCAACTGGTTCAGTTTTCCTTGTGAACGAATAGGAAGTGAGGATAATTCTTTATAAGTCATCTTCTTATCTTTTTTTTTTTACTAACTATATATCAACAGATGTAAAAAGTCCTTAATAGATATCTGCAAGACTACCCCAAAACAGAAGGTGATGCAAAATAAAGTCACACTTCTCAGAGATTCTTACCAATACATTGTTTTCTCTGGTACTTTCTGACTCTTCATTTCCTTAGCTAGAGTTTCACCACAAGAAGAGCGTCTTGGTAACGCATGTCTCAGTACAAGGACCTCTCACCCTATCTTTGTAAAAGATCAAACCCTTCATTTTTTGCTATTGATTCCAGAATTCTGCATCTTTGTGACCTTGATCATGATTATCTCTTCTCTGGGAATTCTTCTTTTTAAATAATTTTGTTGAGAAACAAATAGCAATGAGACAGTTTCACAACCAATTACTAGCACAGTTTCAATCATTACTGCATTGCATATTTTTGTCTTAGTGGTTATTTATTGTACAAGATGCAGACATAATATCCTATCTCAAACACTATTAGAACAAACCTCTCTATTCATTGAATTAAGAAAACTGAACTGTGTATCTATCCCAACTTTCTCCTGGAATTCTAACATCAATAAGAAGGTGGTCCTTCCACATGACCATAGCCAAACTCATTGTTCCCTGCTCTCCCAAGCTGGTCTTCTCCTGTGATAACAAGCTACATATCCCAGATAGCCTGACTAACATTTCTACAGTATCTTCACCCAGACTTTGCCTTAGTTCATGAATATCAAATTGCATAGATTTTTAGCTGCCTCATATTTCTCTCTTTTATTTTGAGAGTAAAGATAAAGTAAAAAAGAAAACACATTGGAAACAACAAAGAATTTCACTAAAAATTGATAGGAATTCAACAATGGTTGTTAAATTGCATATTATTATCTTCATGTTAGTTGTTCAGATTAGCAGATATAAGTATGCAAAACTATCAAAAACTTAAAAAAGAAGAAAGGAAAAAAGTTAAGCATTAACTGCTCCCTTCTTAATTTGGAGTCACTGTTCAAGTTGGAGATTCAATTACATACATTTAATATAGTGGTCATATATTAAATAGGTTTATATTTAAGGAAATTAATTGAAATTACTGTATGAACAATAGTCATAGGGCTTTACTTATGGGAGTAAAATTATTATAGTTCATTTTTAATAAATACAATACCAAGTACATAAATCAAGTTTTTCACACCTTGTTTATAATTATTCATCTGTTAGTAACTATTTCTTTTAATAACATTTTATGTTCAAATATAGGTAATGCTACTTTTTGTTTTTGTTTTAGCTTTAATACTGGGAATTGAGCTCATGGTCTCCTGCTTATCAGGCAGGACCTGGGGATGGACTGAAATCCCCAGCTTCCTGGAAATCCTGGGTTTAAAACAAGTTTCTCTTTCCCTTTTTCATTGTAGTAAAATGTTCATCACATAGCATTCAACATTATACTCATTTAATAAAATTATTTGGACACCTATTAAAGGTGGAAAAATTAACATGCTTTGGAGAAACATGCAGGTAATGTAGAGGGAGTACACGGCACTGTCTGAGAGCAGGCACTAGGAGAGCCAGGGCACAGGCCAGGAGCTGGTGGCAGCCATCTTTTACCCTCCAGTCATCAGGCTGATACCAGATCCCACCAAAAATTTGCTTTAATTCTCAAGAGAATTGAAGACCACATTCTTAGATTTGTCCCAGGTTCAGAGTTTGGGCAAATGCACTGGCTGGCTTTGATTGACATGTCACATCCACTTTCTCAGCCTGCTGGTCACACGCTGTTTGCCTACCTTATTTCTTCCTTAGAGACTTAATTCTCCATAATTCTTTATTGAGTAGAGCTTTCTGTTTTCACATAGGTACTTCCCCTGAAAGGGGCTACAAGCACTATATGCTGTGAATTATTATGCACGATCCAACTACCTTAGGATGTTGTAGCTCACTGGCCAAGTTGAAAAAAAAATGGTCAGAAGACAATGAGAAAAGAGTGAGTGTCTCCATGGTAGCTTCCTGTTTGATGGGAGAAAGTTTGGTGATTGTCAGGAGAGTAACATTATCATTAGGTTGGGAATGTAAAGCCCCATATGAGAAGGAGCAGGGCAGATTTGCATACTCTGTGGAGGGGGAAGTATGGAAAACAGGAATGCTAGAAAAATTGTCAAGAGCCTGAGAGCCAGAGCTCCAACAAGATTAGCCACATGGTGGGCCTGATTAAAAACAGGAGACTCAGCTCAGTTGGATTAGAAGTTGTAACAGGTCCTACTAATCTGCAACCAAAGCAGTCCTGGAGTCTTGCTTTTTGAGGAGGAGCCTTAGGTCTTCAAGAGGTCCAGAGAAACAGCTTTTCTCCTCTGAATGGTCTTTTGTCTCATAAGGTTCAGGTGACACTGGCTTTACAAGTGCCATTTTCCTTCAAGGTATGTCCCTCTCCTTTGTACAGGTTAACTAGGGAGATGGCTAGAGCTTTCCAGGGTTACTGTCAAGCTATGCAGACTTATTAGGTGGTCACCACTAGTCTTAGTCCAAGATCCATGAAAATTTAAATTAAGTTGTCCGTTTAATTTTAAATTAAATTCCCATGTAGAGCTTCTATAGCTTTTTTTTACTGCCTCCCTTGAGGAAGGATCAATCCGAATGATTTCTCGGGAATGGGGAATAAGGCTAGGTCTTCTGGGGCTGTGAGGCTGGCTTTCTTGTCCCCTCATGAGTTTTTTGATTTCCCAAGGAGACTGTAAACATGTCTCTTCAGTGTTCCTTGTAGTGAATGACAACTTTCTTGGGAAGATATACTGCTCCTGGGAGTTCTAGAAATTCCTAATTGTGCTTTATTTTATTAGTTAGCATGTCTCCTTCTACCCAAATATGGCACTGGCATACCAGTACCTGAGTAAGGGCTATGAGATTTGTTTTTTGAGCAAATGTTGCTAGAGGAAAGTAGTTTCACCACAATGACCTGTTGCTGATCTCATGACTGTATAGCCTGCCACTTGAGCTT
>PVKA01004828.1:26651-95597 GCA_004027165.1 Ctenomys sociabilis
TTTTTTTTTTTTTTTTTTTTTTTTTTTTTTTTTTTTTTTTTTTTTTTTTTTTGTCTTTTTGAGACAGGGTCTCACTATGCAGTTCAGGCTGGCCTTAAGCTCACTTTGTAGCTTAGGCTGGTCTCGAACTCACAACAATCCTCCTGCCTCAGCCTCCCGAGTGCTGGGATTACAGGCATGCGCCACCATGCCCGGCTTGTCTTTTTTAACCTCAGGGATGCCTAAGATCATGGCCTGCTATAGTTACAACAGTCAAAATCTGCTTTGATCTTTACCAAATTTAGAGAATTGTCTCCAAATTTGCCAATAAATCTCTTCATGCAACACTGTGAGACAATTAACAACTCATAGGTGAACAATGGAGCTTTGAATTGACATGTCAGAGCCATAGTAAAGAAGCTCTGACTATAGCTCATCTCAAACACAATTATGGCTATAAATTTAGAGGAGAATTTTCCAGAGAAAGAAAGTTAAAATAGAAGTCAAACGAACTGAAATGGCTTACCCATAATATCCAGAGCCACCTACGTCTTTCAAGAGAGATAAAGATGTCAGTGTGCAGGGGCATTATGCATTGCCACAGGCCTCTGTAGATCTCTTCAGCAGAGTGGAAGATGAGGGTCTTGGCTAGCCTACCCCTCTCTGGACATAGACACAGTTAACCAACCCTTCAGTCGATGAGACAAGCATCTCAACCACCTGAAACATGAAGGGGTGCTTGGTATAGCTATGCACCCCATGTCAAGTCTATGCTTAAAGCTGACCTTGATTGGCCCTGGATTTTCCTTGAATGACTTGGGTTGCATAAAATATTTTCATTGAAAACAGCCATAATTTTGATCTGTCTTTTTCTCAATTCTTTTTATTTTTCCTCATCTAACTACTGCCAGCTGAACACAGAAAAAGCTGTATCTAGCAGTTACATCACTGGGGGCTGGGAACCCATCAGTTAACCTACCTAGATTTTGAAATAACTGAGTCTTTCTGGGAAAACAGGTTAGAAAGACCATTTGAAATTTTTGACAAAGGAGGAATTGAACATAGGATCAACAGTACATATAGAATTCCTCTCCTTTAAAGGTTCTTTTAAGCACCATATCCTGTTGTTATTTTCAGAGATAAACAGCCATAAAAGTCTAAACATAAGGAATTTCACACCACTTCCTTTTCTTTTTTGAAAAAACATTATAACTGGAAAGTAGTGGACAGCCCAATGGCGAGGTCACTGGGATCTGCAGGATTTTCCCCTTCTGTGCTGGTCCACTCTGACTTTTCAGACAGAAGAGTGGAGCCCCTCCATGGGCTCCCAGAGAAACTCTCAAGTGATCAGGGTGGAACCCTCTGGGGCTCCCTTAGTTCCTTGAAAAGCAGTAAACTCTTAGAAGATAAGGGCAGAGGGCCACAGGATCTCCCTTAGAAACAGTAGACTCCTAAGAGATCAGAGTGGAAGTCCCCCAGTCTCCTTTAGCCACTTGACAATTTCTTTTTTTGTTTATTTGTTTATGTACTTTGTACAAGGTCTATAGGTTCTCATACAGATCAGACTCATAGTGATTCTCCTATGTTCAGCCTCCCAAGCACTGGGATTACAGGTGTGCACCACCACACCCAGTCTCAATCACTGGTCTCAGCGCGCCCAGGGTGCGGGGCTGGCATGGCACACTGGAGACTGAACCCCAGTCCCTGTGTCTGCTAACAATTTCCTTTACAATCATTCTAAAATTAATAACTGTGTAGTTACTTTAAGAAGTAGATGTAGAAATTTCTCTTTAGCATTTAAGAGAAAAAAAATAAGTTCTCAGTACAAAGATATCTATATTTTTGCATACATAGAGCCTTTTGAGTTGACATTTAATGGTAGTTCCCTTTGTTTCACTCAGGCCATCAGACATATGTTTCTAAATTACCTGTGTTTCTGTTAGAAGAAAGAGTAGGGGATCTAATTTAATTCAGAAGATAAGGGAGAAGAGTCATATGTTTCCTGAAAGCAAAGACTTAGTGCTTATCTGAAAGTGAGTTTTTTTAGTCCATAAGGTCAGCAGAAAAAAACCCTACAAATAAATGTTATGGAAGCATATCAGTAATCCACATGACTAACCAAAATGGCTAACAAACATGGTGGAGCCATGTTTAATTTTTATGCTTCTTTAATGCCCACCAAACATAACAGAAAGGTGGACTGTGATGAAATAAGATTCTGAGAAAGCGACTCACTAAGGATACCCAAAGATAAAAGGTCACTTATGGTCACAGATGAGTACAGATGAGATTTTGAGCACAAGCAGGCTCCCCAAAGAGTGAGAAACTTCAAGAAAATTCCAGTATAAACAAAATGTATGATGGGAAAAAAGCATACTAAACTCTAGGTTGTGCACATAGAACCTGAATGACCTGTTCTGTGAGTGGATTAATAACAAGTTCAGTAGCAGCTCTTAACAAATTTGTACCCACAATCAGTCACCAAAACAGGAAAGAGAAGAAAGAAATGGGAGATAAACTTGGGCCAGATCGATCACATCTCTTACTGCTGAGAAAAACACAGAGGCCATGTACTTTGCTTCCCCATCTCCACAAGGTGGGACATGGTAGGAAACTAGTTCCATAATCAAATGAAAACTTCCTGAGTTCCCCAGCTTCCACTAACTTTTACCACTGTCTGTCTCCCTGCCTCTCTCAGGCAAGCAATAGCACAAAAACATTAAAGTTTTCTAGTCCTTCAACAGACGAAAGCCCATCCTGGGAGGGCAAGGACAAGAAGAGGATGAGGACTATCCTTTGAGAAAGACAAATGGAGAGAAAAAAAATCTAAAACAGTTCTTTTCTGCTTCAGTTCAAAGAGAAAGAGAGACAGACAGACAGACATGCAGGCAGAGACACAGAGACACACATAAAGAGAGACACAGAGCATACAGCCTTTGTGGGCATATAGTACTGGAAAACAGGGTAGAATGATTAAATAAAATTAATTAATGTAAAAAAAAAAAAAGAGACAGAGACAAATACAGGGCAAATGATATCCAAAGCACTTTAATTGGCTGGTTAGTCAAATTTTATTAATGTTCCTAAGTTTTTGGATTCTAAGACTCCCTCTAGAAATTGTTTCTAGAGTTTCCTTGTCCTGAACTAAGGTACTGAAGTTTTATAATTGCTGAAATTTGTTCCACAGGATAAGGGTGGGCCAATTAAAAGCAGAGTGTGAATGAGTCACAAGAATGCACAACAACCCTTTATAACCATTGTAAGTGCACAAGAGCATGCCTTAGCTCCATCCACATGGCTGTACTGCCACTGTCACAATTGTCCACAGTCCACATAACCCTTCTTACCTTGAGAAACTGACTCTATGCCCAACAAACATTAACTCCACCTTTCTTGATTTCCATCATGTGATAGTTACATATCTGATTTTCATTCCCTGATTTTGGCTTTTTTAAGTAAGAATCAAACAGTATTTGTCCTCCATGACTGGATTTAATTAATATAAATATATGTCCCCACTACTGTGAATATTGCTACATAAACATGAATACACAAATATCTATTCATTTCTTTGCTTGATTCTTCAGAGGATACACAGTAAGTCCCCCAACTTGCGAATAAGTTCTGTTCTGGGACTCATTTGTAAGCTGGATTCTTTTGTAAGCCAACATAGTGAGTCTTACAAACCTTTGACATAAATATAAAATTTAAAGCATAAAAAGTCACATACAAACACACACACTATAAACTAATTATACTTTTACTGTTATCTTAAAATAATGCTACAGTTCAGTACAACTGTACACAAGCTAATTTTACCTTTACAGTAAACATAAAAATGGAAAGGAGATGAGTGAGCTACTTCTACTATTTGGTAGAATCTACAAAGGTTCATACTATGAGGTCTGCTTCTATCCGTGAATGATTGTAACTTGAATGGTTGTAAATAGAGGATTTGGTATACTCTGTCTCTGTGTCTCTTTCTCTGTGTCGCTATCTGTCTCTGTGTCTTGAAGTGAAATTGCTGGATCATTTGACAATTTTGTTTTTACTTTGGAGGATAACCACCATACTAAAGAGTGGTTTTTTTTTTTTTTTAATAGAGCACCTTTTAATTACCAAACAGGCATTCTGGCATCCAGAAAGGAAAGTTACTAGAGGCATTGTTTCTCTAGCATTATTTCACTGACTGTCCTTACAACTTGCAAATAAAAATGCTCTGCCCAGGGAGGAAGCCCTACCCAACTGAAACAGCAAATAGCTGCACAATCCATTGAGGATCTAGTAGCATCAACTAAGCACAGCTTTTTGCTACCCAGAAACCCAATAAAACTTCCTCTTATCTTTGTACAGAAATATCCTCTTTCACTGGTTTATGTATGTTTAAGAAAAATCTGTACATTATTTGCATTAATGCCATGTTAGCAGAAAGCTTTCTGTTTATAAATTGGTAATAAGGGAATGTATTTAAAGCAGAGAGAAAATGGACAAAATGACAGGAAAAGAGAAAGAGGAAGGAAGGGGGAAATATTTGTAAAGTGCTCAGAGGATTCCTTGCCACACAGCACTGTATATGTACTCAGCAAGGAAAGAAAACTGTTCAAGGAGAAATGCTTTAAATGCAACAATGTGGATGAAAGCACAAATTTCAGCCTTTTGGCTTTCTGATGCTGGGTGCTTCATGCTCCTAAGAAGGCCAAAGGATAACACATGGCCTCAAGAACTATTCCTTGCACCCCTTGTATTCTGCAGCATTGAAGCTATATTTTAAGAATATACCGTGTCTGGAAGTGAAAAAAGTATTTCATTCATGGCTCTGTAGCTGTGTGCTACCATGAAGGAAGATTAAAAAGAGAAGGAAATGTTGGAATGTTAATTAGGTACTTCATCCCCCTCAATATGGAAGGAATTAATGTTGCATCAGTAACGAGATTATGCGTTTTCATTGTAACTTGTCCTGACCTAAAAGCAACCATCTGAGTTATAATTCTTTCTGTCTTCTGTACACAAATTCACTTGTTTTGGATCATTAATCAAAACCACCTGGTAACATAAAACAAATTGGACAATTAAAGAAATGCTGCATACTCATATGCATTCAGGCTGGAGCACAAGCTATCTAAAGATGGCCCATCCCCTCTGCCAGTGTGTTGGGGAATCTGCCAGGAAGGCTTAAATGCCATGTTCCTTATTAGCATCCATCATCATAGCATCTAATTGTGTAAGTTGTGCTCTACATCAAGCAAAAGCAAAAGTGCCAGGTATTGGCTTCAGAAATTAGCATTTTATACAAAAAATGATAATACATACCTAATTTGCATTCTCTATATTCATACACATCAACCAATCTCAAAGCATACATACGTCCCTCATGCTAAATTATCAATAAAAGCCACACAGCTAGAGCAAATATTTGGATATGCACAAGTGAAATATATAGAATAGTCAGCCCTACAAAGTTGTGTATAATGTTCCACACATGTTGCAGACTATTTGAAATAGACTTAATAGAAAACATATTATAAACAAAATGCCATGAAAAAAAACATGCTTTCTACATTTGTTTAACCAATCATGAATTCCCCCAAGATCAGGCCAAACAATTCCAAATTATCAACTAGACTGAATGGCAAGATTGACAATATTTTCACAAAAGCAATATTCTAGAAGAGAGCAAATGAATTCAGTGAGGCGAGTTTATATAAATCCATGTGCAGTAGCGGGAAGGCAGGCAAAGCCTGGGATCAAGGGACTCAAGATGGCTCTATCTGTGACATAAATGAGAAATTGGCCATTGTCTCTCTAATGTTCAATCTTATTTTTCATAAAAACCATGGCATCAGGCTGTTGACTCTTAAGCTGCCAAACCAACAGAGGTCACTTTGAGTTTAAGCTTTCACTCAAAATTTTTGTCATGTGAAAAATAACAAATAGACTTCCAGCATATATACTTCTCTTAGGACCAATCTACAGAAATAAAATACTTCACTCCGAATGATTCCACTACCTAGCCACATAGGGAACAAATTACATATCTTTTATTAAAATGAGTAAATTTAAGCAATTTTCTCTTTCTTTTTTACAAAATGTACATCCAAGAGGAAGACCTCCTGTTGTGCTACCAACACTGAGCTATTCTTAATAATACACTGGAAATTCTTATTTCATTAGTTTATTTGTGAAAATTTCTGAATCATCTGTTATGCTTCAGGGACAAGTGCAGGTAGTATGGGTGTAATGGGGTATAATATTGGAAAAAATAGTCTAAAATTACTGTACCCATAGATTTTGGGTGAGACAGGGGCCAGGCACCATACAGGCAAGACTACATGTATACTATGTGACATCACAGGAAGTGATGAAAAAGAAAGTAGGGGGAAAGAAAAGGAAATTTGGGGAAAATTGCCATGTTAAGTGGGGTGGCTGGTGAAACAGTGCCAAGTCCCTAAGGCACAAGCCTGTAAGTGTGCTCAGCTACTGAGTGGAAGTTTCAAGGAGCCAGCACTGAATTACGGAAGAGCAGCAGGTAAGGAATCTCAAGGCAGATGTACAGCCCTCATGTCAAGGGTACATGAAATCATCAAGAAAGAGACAAGTGAGAGAGGGATGAATCTTTTGAAAACCGTGCAAGCCTCTGTGTCCAGGATGCCACTTACGCAGACTTCACAAGCCTGTGATTCTATCAGTTTAACACCTTTCATATTTGATTATTTCAGCTTGTGGAAAATAAAATTATTGTGAGCCTGCGTGCCTGTGAGTTTACCTACATAGAAGAGAGTGTGCTGCAGATAATGTGCCTTTTATAAAGGGGCATAATCCACATCTCAGTCTGAAATTGCCTTTATCCAGCATAGAACCTACTCCCGGGGTCATATAAAAGCCAACTGGAAATAGCAGTCTTAATTTGTTTTTTTATTTAAATTATAATGCAACTATGAAAGCTAAAATTTTTTGTTACATTTAAACATATACATTGATACAACAGGTTTAAAAATTCTCAGGTATCTTCTTTGGAAATTGGAAAATGACTGTTTGATGCAGAGCGCCGCAACGGGTCATAAGACCAGCAAGCTTGGTCAATGGAGATAAGCAATTGAAGTGGAGATTTCAGTTAACACAGCTGTGGAAATATCCCGCGTAAACAAGGTCGCACAAGACCCGTACTCTTCTGCCAATGCACATGGCCGCAGCAAATTGATCCAAGAGCCATCTTACTCTGGCCTTTTTCCAACCCAGTGATGAATCCCTTTATCAAAATCACTGTCAGGTAAATGTTCTCAGACCTTGACCACGGTATTCCTTCCAGTATAAGGGATGCAACACTTTGTAATGTATTTTCAAATTGAAAGTCACTTATCCTCTTAGCAACCCAAAAAGGTTTATGAACCAAATGCATGCAAAGAAATATTTTGAAAAGAACCAGTTAGGGCTTAGATGGAAAGCTTCAGTGTAGTAAACTGTGGTTTACTCCAAATTCTATCTAAAATAGGTTTTCAGAATTTAAAGTTTATGGTCCTATTTACTCAGTAAAAAAGCAAAGCTAAAATGGGATGCAGTAAAATGCTAGGATTTCATCCAACTATTGCTTGGAAATGAAAATTCCCTAATGGGAATAGGCCTTTGAAATAGGACATCTGGGTTTTACTAAGTGGGTAATTAAAAGTTTGAAATCTTGCCTGGAAAATGGGACAAAAGCTCAAATTACCAAGATAGGTGAGACATTCCCCACTGCCTTTATCACAGGAATGGCTGAGATCCAACCTCTAACAAAATAAGGCAGAGAAAGTGGAGAGTGTGAAACCACCCAAGGACAAAGGGGAATTTTGAATCTGATTTCTAGGGGATGTTTGTCAGAATACATGCTATACTTCCTGCAGCTAATGAGACATCCTGTGTAACAAGTCCAGCACAGACTGGCTAATTCTCAGCCTAGTAAATCGTTCCCCTTCAACATCCTCTGCTCTTTTCCAACTCATGATCAAGATGTTGGCCTTCGGGGGGAAGCCTCAGGGACTGGCTTCCAGTGAGAGTCACATCTACTGGTTCATATGAGACATTTCCTAAAACTGCTGGGTGCACCTCAGAGGCCCCAAGCTTAAGTGAAAGGCAGCTTAACTGAACTTTAGTGTGAGAATAAATAATAGAAGAGAATAGAGAGCCCACATGAGAATATAGTTGAATAGCAGGCTTTGAGTGGTCTCCCCAAATCAACATATAAAAGAGCCCTTTCATGTTATGCACAACTTGCTTGAGTTTTCTGTGATATTTTTGTCTGAACACTGCACACCACATCTAGCTGGGTTAATGGATTAGAGAAGACATACATAGAAGACTGCTCAAGAAAAATCATTACCGTATGTCCATGTTTCAGAATGTGCCTCTTAGTAATGAAATTCTGCTCAGCAGGTGTGCATCCATGGCATACTTTATAACATCAGCTGATGGTGAGCATCAGTATCTTTAGGGTCTCTGCATCCTCATCCTGCAGGAGGCCACAGAGAATCATGACACAGAGCTTGCAATATTTTACTCTTCCATAAGTTTATAGAATAGTAGGAAACATGTAAAGTATAACATTAGGGGAAAAAATAAGAGCAGTGTGCCATGCTAAGAAAATGTTTAGTTAGTTAGTGAGTGTAAATTAGTTTAATTTGGCTCCCAAAGTAAGAATTTCCTGAGGCTAAGTGCTAATGCACATTAGTGCCTCAAAATTAGAATTTCAAAATATTCAGCATTTGTCCTAATGTTGAAAACCTTCTCTTAAGGAAAAAAAAATTTCAGACAATCAAGCATATTTGAAACTCTTAGTAAATTCTGGCAATGGTTTATTCTTTTAAATGCACTGAAATGAATGTGTAAAGCCTGGAGGAATGGACCAGAAGACAGTTGAGAGGTGACAAGAAGATGCTGAGGGAAGGCAAGTTCAGGTTTGATGTATCCATTCAGCTATTACTGACACAGAGCAGCCTGCTGAGGCTCCCTGGGCTTTTTTTTTTTTTTTTTATATGAGAACTGCTTTCCATTGGTAGTGTTCAGAACTTGGGTAAAAGTAGTTCAACATTTCAAAACAGCAACTAAATGAATAACCAAATGGCTGAGCAAGCTTATTGTCCTCCCCAACAATTGTCTATCCTTATCTGATGTTCTAGTTCACTCTTTAGACCAGAAAATGCTGGAAATAAACAAACATCTTCCATACTTTCAGGTCTATCAGAACACCCCAAATCTCCCACTAGTTAGACTACATCAGCTGACCTAGCATTCCATTCAGCCATCTTTGAACTCAGAATCTGTCCAGAAGCATTTAAGTGAACAAGAGGGCAAGAGAAAGCAGGGGCAGCTGCCTCCTTTCCAAACCTGCGTACATAGTTCAGGTAGCATGTTTGAGATCTGCTGGCTCTACACTGTCATAGAGGTGTATAGAGGCACCAGCTACCCACTCACCAGTAATCACAGGTGGAGTGGTATCCTCAAGTCCAGCGACAACACCTGTCCTCTGTCACTTCCCAATGTCCTTCCTACTGTAGGAGTCTGGTGGACCACCAGGTTGGTTGTGGCCATAGCAAAGAGTCAGTAACCTTTAGCTTAGCTATGTTGGCTGATCTAAGATCATATTCATTTTATCTGTACTAATTTTAATTCACATACCCCTATGCCCAGAGTTCTGCATAATTTTTAAGGCAAGTATGGGCACTGGGGTATGTAACATCAAATTAGTATAGATCAAAATAAGTATAATCTTGTCTAAGCCAACAGAATTGTCTCTAATTTGTTAATTACTTTTATTTCCTTTAAATATTTTAATTAAAAAAATAACAACTTAAAGTGGTGAAACAAGGAACAGAAAGTGATAACATATGCATTCATATTGCAGTGCTTAGCTGTCATATCTTATCCCAGTAACTGAAATGGACATTGAGGATAAATTCTAATAGGGCAACTGGAATAAAAAAATCAAATTAATTCTACTCCTTTTGTATTCTGAGTTTTTAGTCAAATAAACATGCAGCTATTTTATCAAGTTGTACAATTCTTGTATCATCTCTCAGATTTTGGATTTATCTAAAATTCATATCATTGAAACAATCTATGTCTCTTTTTCCTTTTCTTTCTTTCTTTCTTTTTTTTCTTTTTTCTTTTTTTTTTTTTGCAGAACCAGGGATTGAACTCAGACCCTTGCACTTGTCAGGGAAATCCTTATTCTACTGAGCCATCATCCCGGCTTTGAAACAATCTGTTGCTTAATATTTAAAATTGCTACATCTTTCCCTCTGTGCAAGGTATCCAAAATGAAATAATTTTTTTTGTCTTTAAGAAAAGCAAGAGAAACATAAGTTCTTAACAGATTAAAAATTAACCTAACTAGATTCTGAATATGATGTTTTGAAATAAATAGTCCAATAAATAAGTATGACACATGGAATAACTATGAAAAAAATCAGTAGGCATAAAAATAATTTGTTTCATAAAGCTCAATGTTAAAGTCTGGACATCCTTTTGGGGTTTAAAAGACTCCAGAGTCAAATCATTGTATAAAATACAAGAAAAGCACAAATAAACTTTTAAGTGACTTTTCTCTCCAACGTGATAAATGTATCAGTCAAATGAAATAAGCATGAAATGTCAAAGCACTGAATATATTTCCAACATGCACTAATAACCTAAATAAGGATCCCTGAAGCTCCCACAGTATCACTATGAGATTCCCCTTGAACCACAACTGCAATCCAACCCCCAGTCCCACTGCAGTGGTATAAATAGCAATGACTATATATGCTGCTTTGTGAGTTTGTCTCATAATGTAAAGCCCTTGAGGGGCGGAGCCCTTTTCTTCCTAAGTCACCAATGGGTGCCTTTTGTTTTCCCCCTGCTAGGATTCATGAAAAATTCCGGGAGATGCCCAGAGCACCGCACTCATGCTGTCTGCAGACTGTGTAACAGAGAACTGCCATGCCTATAAAAGATCCCCAGGGAGTCCTCTCTGCAGCAGAGTTTACCTTGGTTCACAAATTCTCTCTTGTACTTCTGTAAATACCAGGAAGAGGTAAACATGGAGAAAGAAAAAAAAAAAAAAAAAAGGCAAGAACCTGGTAAGAGCATGTTAATGAGGAACAATAGACTAGATTGAGAAGAAAGAGGCTTTTGCTTAAATACCAAGAGGCAAAAAAGAACCCACTGATAATAAACTCACTAAATTAGAGTACTGAATGATTTTTAAAAGACATAATGATCTCAGAACCATTTAAAACTGAATATTGATGAAACATACAGGAAACTTTATAAGAGGCCAAAGTAATAACTCCTACCACAGAATGCAGCTCTTGATTATTCATGTATTTTTTATAATTTGCCATTTTCTAATACATTCTCTGATACCAACATTATCTAATATTGACGTAGTTCTTATTCTTCACCAGACCTCACACTGTTTACTTGCAGCAAGTTAACTCTTTATCATCATAAAAGTGTTATAAAGTAATTACTGTTATCATCTACCTATTGCAGGTGGGGTGCTGAGACACTGAGAAGCTGGCCTGCTCGCCCACCTCACAGGTGAGTGAGCGGTGGGAAGACTCGAGGTGGGTGCTCAGCTCCAGCATCTGACTCGTCTTCCGGAAAGATTCACATGCGCAGTTTAAAATATCAGCCACGCTTTACTTACCTAACTCATCCTTCCGCAATTGTTAGACACAGTCAAGGGAAGAACTGTGAAGAGGTGAAACTGGTCAACTTTGTGCTTTTCTCTGTCTCAGAACCCAGGTACCTATTAGCCTGCTCTCCCCACAGCTCTTAGCAACCAAGGTTTGTGCATTTTTCCACCTTTCCCCATAACAAAAATGTGCTGTTGTTTTTAAAAGTGATTTAACAGACGTATTGCCATGAAGAACAAGTGAGCAGAGCTTTGTATATAGCCAGTATGCGCCAAGTATTTATCGAATGGCTATTAATAGTAGTCATTGCCTTTTCCAAGAGTATCTTATTGCTTTTCTGATACCAAAAGCTGTATGGCTCTGTAGAAGATAGATTTAAGACCTTTACATTGCTTTCAAATAGTAGTAATCCCAAATAATAGTCATGTATAGCTTATAAAACTAAGCTATCTTGTCTATGCTCAAGTAAATTGTAAATTTTTTTAGAGAAAGGGTGAGAAAATTGGAAAGAGGGCCTGAATGGTATGGAAGAAAATTAAATCAAAGATTAATATACACCCCTAGGGTAGGGTGGAGGGTATTGAACTCTGTTTCTGGGTTAAAGGGTGAGAGAGTGAGGACAGCCATTTCTGCAGGTAGACTTGCAGCCCCACAGCATTCCTCAAAAACTGAGAGCCAGCTTGGCAGGGAACATCTGCCAGTTGTTTCCAAATGAAGGAGAGTCATTCTTCCGATGAGAAAATAGTGATGAAGGATCATCTTGGACTGGGAATAAAATTGAATTTTCACAGTGCCAACATCAGGCTTACTTTTACAATATTCCCTCAACATTTGGGTGTGCAGTGAGAGAGAGAGGCAGGAATGCAGCTCCTCGGAATTAAAAGCACATTGGAAAAATACTACCATTAAGCCCCTGCGTAATTTAAAATACAGAAGGTTTATTAGGCTGAACCATAGAAAGCTGCCATTTTTGTAATTCAAAAATAGTCCAACTGAGGCAATTTCATTTGCATTAGCCTAAAAGAATCCGACGCACTAATCACTGTAATCACAGTACAGCCCGATGCTTAAACGCCGCGTTTGGTTCCTAAGCTGATTTTCCCGTGGTCACACAGCTGGTGAATGGAAAGCGCTGTGACTGGCAAGGTCTCCTTTCACCAAGCCTCTAGCACCTTCCCTCAAGCATATCTGCATCCAGCAAACGTGTGTAAAAACACTTCCCAGGTGCCATGTCTGGTGCTGAAGGTCACTTTTTAATGTAGAAGTGTCACCTGCTATTTTTTGCCCAACTGTTGGCTTCAAAGCAGTCAAGTGGGAAACCTGGAATCTTCCTGGGCTGAGTCAGATGGAAATTTTAAAAGATGGGAGGAGAGGCTGATGATAAGAAACGACACAGGGCCGGGCGTGGTGGCGCAGGCCTGTAATCCCAGCACTTGGGAGGCTGAGGCAGGAGGATTGTTGTGAGTTCGAGACCAGCCTGAGCTACAAAGTGAGCTTAAGGCCAGCCTGAACTGCATAGTGAGACCCTGTCTCAAAAAGACAAAAAAAAAAAAAAAAAAAAAAAAAAAAAAACGACACAGGGGAACTGCAATCCTTCGCAGGAGATTCCTTTTTTTTTTTTTTTTTTTGACGGAGCCGGGAATTGAACTCAGACACTTGTGCTTGCCAGGGAAGCGCTTATTTCACTGATCTATCTCCCCGGCCTCTTTCTTTTTTCTGTTTTTAAATAAACAAATCTCTAGATAGGTCATTTTAGAGACTATAACAAAGCAGACAAAGGAGCCAGTCTGGGTACCAGAAGCTTAAGAAGTCCCTGCAGACTGGCCTGTGGTCTTAGTTGCTCCACCTAAGTGAGGCCAGTCAGGAGTAAGCCGAGTGAGCCTGTGGACTCCATCCTCTCCAGCACAGCAGTCTAGAGGAGCACCGGATCATCTTGCATTCATCAGAAATGCAGAGCCTCAGGCCCCACTGCAGACAGCCAGAACCAGAAAGCCTAGGAGCAGAGCCCCAGAACCTGAGTTTTTGCAACCTCTGCCCATGACCTGATGCATAACGAAGCTTGTGGAACATCATTTTAGGAAAAATGAACCATCATGCCAGTGACAGAGAAGTGTGAGAGCAGGCAGGCACCCAGAGGACAGTGAAAGAATTTGAGTATCTAGAAACACCAAGCAGGACTTTGTATCTGCACAGAGAATTGCGAAATCGTCTCTCAGAGCGTACTGATTTAAATGAACAATAAAATTACATAGGACAGCAGTAGTTAATGCTTGCTGAGGAATTATGGCATTAGGATGTCCCAGTTTAAGGATTATGTAGTTTGTACAGATTTCACCTACTCCACAAAATACTTAAAATACAAAAGCAGATTTTTTTAAAAGAAACTTATAAAGGAAATAAGGTGTGGGTTAAATAACATCTTGTTTTCATGCATTGAGCAAGTGACGGGGCCTAATTCGGGTGAGCCGCCTGATGCTACTCCGCTATCTGCTGCATTGCGTGGGGCTTCCGAATGCGTCCAGTCTCTCGTTCCCATTGTGAAAGCAGGCCCATTCTCCATACATTTTTCAGTCAAAGTACTGTATCTCCCAGGACATGTGAGAGTAAAGAAGGATGCCTACTCTCTGGCTGAGTTCTCACCCGAAAGCAAATACTGTTTAGAGCAAAGAAAAGGATTCTTTGGAGAACAAAGGCCCTAGCTCCACCTAGTGGATAAACCAGTTTCGTTACTGTACAGAGCACAAGGACAGCGGAATCCATTCCTGACAACCTGCAGTGTAACTAGCAGACAGGGCCCTGTTTGCTACTAGCAGATTCGTGGTGAGAAGTAAGCTCAGCTCTATTCCTGGCCGACACCCTTCCTGCGGGCAAAGACACATTTCACAAGAATACAAGAAAGGACCTCCCAACTAAAAACCCCAATTCTCCCAATTTCTCTAGGCGGGGCTTTCTCATTTTACAAATGAGGACAATGCTGTTTGACTTTTTTGTTCTGCTGATCAGAATAGAAAAACATTATAATTCAAGTAGGAAATGCTAGTTTTTTCTTAACTGTTACAAACCCTGGTTAGACTTCATTAACTAAGGTAGGACCAGGGGACAGCTGGGCAGCATGCGCATCTGCCTAGTAAGCACAAGGTCCTAAGTTCGATCCCTAGTACCAATAAATAAATAAGCAAGGCTCAGCTTTCATTCCTGGGTACCCTTCTGAGCAAAGTGATAGAAGAAGGCTGCTGAAGAAAGGTTCACAGTGAAGTAAAGCTCTTTGCTTTAGTTTGGCTAGTGACAGTAAAATCAGATTTTTTTTTTTTTTTAAATCTGCCTCCAGATTCAAACCCATGAAGAAATAAAGCAGTTGTCTTGTCCCTGCTTAGGTCATTCAGAATTGTCTGAGGGAGCTTGGAATTCTGTGATCTTCACCAACCAAACAGCACTCCAGACTGTCCAAGCTACTCACAAGCAGCAACATTTTTTAGCATGCAGAAAATATTAGTTCTTGGGCTTGGGGAGAGAGCTCAGTAGAATAAACATTTGCCTGGCAAGCGCTAGGGCTTGAGTTCAATATTCAGTTCCACAAAAAAGAGAGAGAGTCAGAGAGAGAAAGAACATATTAGCTCTATGTATGTAGTTCTATGCTTTCCCAAACCCAGCAGACACTGGACTAAACAAATGAGATCCAGTGTAACAAAATCCAGAATTTCATATGCTAGTTAGAGAGCGAATCTTCAAGAGAAAGATCTGATCCTCTTTGAATGGTATTAATCAAGATATTTATGGGTCCTTAGGTATTGGCTAATGGTATTTGTTTATCCTCTTCTGATGATAAAGCTTCTTTTATGACTGCTGATTTTGAAAACTCAGTGATTGACCCTGACCAAGAGAGGGTGGTGAGCTCAGCCCAACTGCCCACCTACTGCCCACCTTTGCAATGTCGGACCCAAGCAGCCTGTCTGTCAGTACTGGAACTTCAATAGCCAGCAGTTAAGATAGCTAAGTCCTCCAAAACATGGTATTTCTGAGGAAAATAAATTGTTCATTGTGGTTTTTAGTATCCTTATGGATAGTTTTTGTCTGACTGGCTCATTCCTCCAGCCCAGAGAAATGCGAGGTCTTCCCAACCTCCCCAGACTCAAGAGAAAATCCTTCTGCCCAGTCTGGAAGCACACATACTGGTGGTAAGTATCCCACCTCTGCCTCTGTACTCATTTGGTGGCTCTCTCCTAGGGGAAATGTCGATTTGTCTCTTCAGTAGTTAAGAATGCATTGTGTGTCTGCAAAGAGAGGCTCTGGAAATTCACCAACACATAAAATACAGTCCCTGCTCCCAAGGAGCTTAGATTCTTATCTCTGGGATTGCTCTTATCTGCTCAGCTTCTTGGCTTTATGCTTGGGCTAGAAAGGTTGAAGATCATTAGTGATCGCCTGCCCCCTGCGGCAGCTCTCCACAGGCCCTGCCTTGGCTCTGCCCTGGATTTTCCTGCAGCCTCCATCATACCCATGGCTGCCATCTCTGATCCAGCTTTCTCACTGAGCAGGCTGAAGCTGCCGAAGGAACTGACCTAGGTCAGTTCCCAAAGGTCCCAAAGTATGTGATGCTTTCTCCTAACAATGGCATTGACTGGTCAACAGCTTCTACTTTTCAACTTTTGTAGGAACAAGAGACAGACATGAGGGAGAATAATGTCCTAACATTCCAGAAAGCTTGGAAACAAAGGAACTGTCACCTATTTCTTTTTGTTCCACATATGGACTCTCAATAATGCTGTCCCACCTAATGACAACCCAAATCAGTGCCCTTCACAGCCTTTCTTTGAGGAGCCAGGCAGCCACCACCTGACTTGGAGGTCATACTCAGGAGATCCCCTTCCATGACAGGGCTCCTGCTTATCCTTGAAACTCTTCCTCTCTCTCTCATACAGGATTTTCTTTTATCACTCCAACTTGACAAAAATCTGCCTCTTTATAAAGTGCACCCAGGAGAGAGAGAGAAGGAAATTCCCTGGTTTTGCCTCTCTTGTGAGATGCATGATCCCATTTTCCCCAGGGCTCAGAGATATTTGATGCAATTGTGGGTTTGACCAAGAATAGAGGGAGCAGTTACTACCTTACTTCTGAGAAAATAGCAATGCCTGGGAGCACAGATTCAGGCACTCAGGGCATGTGGGTTTGCTGGTGTAAAGAAGGAGCAAGGCCAAGGTCATCCTGCCTTCTTGTGTGTAAACCTGGAAAGTGAAACTTTATGGTCTGGGAAATTCTTTTATTCAGGCATTGACAGATGATACTCTAAACCATGCAAGTAAAAGAGCACAGTCTGGCTCAAATCAAATGAGAATTTAAAACTGAGATAAAAGGGCTGGGAAGATAGCTCAGTGGTCTAAGTGCTTGCCTGGCAAGTGCAAGGTTGTGAGTTTGATCCCTGATACCCCATGCCATGTGGGCTCAGGAACCCTAGTCGCACTGTGTGGCCAGAAACAGGACATAGTGGTGCATGCTTCTCATACCAGTGCTAGGGAGATGAAGACAAAAGGATCACTTTGAGTCTGAGCTGTGTAGCCAGATCCTGTATTAAAGAAATCCTTACAAAAATAAAAATAAAACTGGAATAAGGATAGAGGCAACCTGCAGGGTGCAACCAACAGGTGGCAGAGAGATTTCCTGGGCAGGACACAGCTCATCTGATATTTGGAATAAATACCAGCCCCTATCTTGCTCTCTTATAAAAGAGCTTGGTCCTTCCTAGAGTTCAAGACCATAGGAAGGGTGAACTTAGCACCTCAGTTTGAAGAGATGCTGATCCCTGCCTTGTTAGGAAATCTCCTCACCTTAGATTATCTGGAAAACTCCAGTGTGAATTCGAAGGGAAAATTAACTTCTGACACACTTTCTAGTTTTTTCTTCTCCTAATAAAGGTTTTGTTCTATTGAATGAAATTAAACGTATATAAAGTGTTGGGAGCTCACTGTTCTTCCAAATAAGCTCCACACTCGGAGGCAGCCTTCAGAGCCTTGCTAGTCAGCACTTCCTTTGGCCTCCAAGCCTCACCTTCCTGCAGCTACCCTGCCTTCCTTCTGGCTGGCCCAGGTGTGGTGCAGCTATCTGACACGAGACATCTGCATCGTGTTTCCCCTGCTGCTTGCAGAACTGCTCCCCGCCAGTCAGTATTCTCCTCAAATTCCACTTCCTCAAGGACACCTTCCCTTTGTTCTTGACCCAGTTTTTACCTCATACCACCTCTGTACTATATTTTGATAGTTCATTTTGCTTCCTAATACCTTTCATAATGCAGACTTTAAAACTTTTGGGTAGCTTGCTGATTCATGCCCAATTCCTGCAACCTTCCTGGTAGAAAGAACTGCATATAGAGACAACCAATTATTATTTGTGAAATGAAGGAAAGACAGAGACTTAAAACAAATTTGAAAGAAACTCCCTTAGGACTCAGCTCTTCCAGAGAGGCAGTAACTGCCTAGGATGAAGGACACAAACTCAGCATTCAGACTGACTGGATTCTCTTCTCTGCTTTGCCACTAATCAGCTCTGCAACTTTGGGGAATTAAACTCTTCCTCAGATTGCTTCTTTGTAGAAATAAACTATTTGTTCTATGGAACTTGCAAGTTCTTCTCTGTTTTATGTGATTTGTTATATTAAACTTTCATCCAAGTAGTAGGCTATGGGAAGACATGGTTTGCTTAGGCTAAATCAATATCTCTTACTGGGCCTGGAGGAATTATCTGCCCATGGCTTAGAGTAGCAGGATTTCAGTTCTCTCCTAGAACATGAGTGTGGGTGAACACTCTTCTTCAAGTTGGCCATGAAATACCTGGGCAAGAACTGATGTCTATGGACTAAGGCTACTTAAATGTTTTGCACACTTATGACTCTCTTCACTGACAAAAGGGTTATCCCTGAAATCATCGTGTGGGGTAAAAATTTGGCACTTTGTTGTAAGAACTTATACTGGAGTTCTCATCTTTCTTTGTCTTTTCCTGTTTCTTTTATCCCCAATCTAAAGAACAGGGATCACCTAAGCTATCATTCTGAATAAAATAATTTTCAGAAACCTCATATTTGTATATACATATGCATGCACATATATGTACACATATATTTATAAGCCACCTCACCTTATTATGCCCAGACAACTTAACTTACCAGAATGAACCTTTAGTCTTTTCAGAGGACCAGTAGACATAATCACAACCAGAAGAATCTAAGTATTACTACTATAATCATTCACAATTCAGAATTCTTTCCAACTTCTCATTCTCAGGTGTCTTCTCGAATGGTCACGTCCACCAAAATATAGAAATAAAATAAAACAGAGTAAATGAAATTCAACTTCATCCTTTCTGATTGGCTATTTCCTGTATCATATTAGTGTCTTTCAGCACCCATTACTGTTCTTTCCTATTGATAAGAAAAAATTTTATATGTAGATTATACATTATAAATTATATATAAATTTATGCATACATGTATGATGAAATGCAGCTGTCAGATAACAAGAAAAGCCAGAAAACAGTATCATAGCTGTTTCTATGTACCTAGCCTAGTGGCTTCAAATCAACCACCAATTACAATAGGACATGTGCTCATCTTCTGCAAGGCTCCAAGACATACATAGAGGATAGGACACTTCAGGGTGGTTGAGGCTCTCAGGCCTCCTCCATCCCCAGATTCTATGAGCTAGGACCCAACACTTGAGGCACATCTTTCCAGCTGCCTGCAGCAGTTCAAACATGAGGGTGGCAACAAAGACTGGGCATAAATCTGCTAATCCAAATTTGCTTAAGTCCAAGTCACACTCCTGACTCATTTGTCTCTTCTAGTGACTGATTCTCCCTAAAATTACCTCAAAATAATGCTTGCTTTGATTTTTTTCTATTTATCCATCTTTGATGGTAACTGATTTTGCTTACATTTAATTTTCCAGTTCAGGAGATAATTTATTACCTGAGATCTGCAGAGTGGCTCCATTTGCTAGCATTATATCCATGTCATTCTTCCAAACATTCACACTGGAATATTATGACAATTTAACAAGAACATAATTTTAACACACATAAAAATTATTACCATGCAGCTGTGCAAGTATTTCTTTCCTCTATTGAAGTCCACAATCAATTCTATTTGTGTGTGTTACACATAGAGTAACAATTTAACACCCCTCAGTTTTTCTCTCTCTTCCTGAAATCTATTGAGGAGGCAGTTAAAGGTTCAGAAACTGAACCTTTATGCCAAATCTCTGCAACAGCCCGTCTGCAAAAACTTGAACGAAATAATTAAGAAGCTGCTTAAGCAACCATTTGCCACAAACCAGATTGAGGGATTTGAAATATGTACAAATATTTTTAAATAATGCCCCAAAGGGGAAATTCATACTAATAAGTGAGGCCCGTTGCAGCTCCTGCTGCTGGCTCTGCATCCTGGGAGTGCATATGAGTAAATAGAAACAGGTTCCAACATTTTTCATCTTCCCTAAGGTATCTGAAGGAAATACTCTGATTTTAACTGCTACAAATCTGGGGCAGAGCCTTTTCTAATAAGATTCCATAATCTTCACAGCACAATACTCTCCATGTTAAAGCCATCCCATGACTCATAATTCCCCAGCTATTAGTGTGCCAGGGTGAACTTCTGAGTCTCAGATAACATTAAGGCTGTGGTTTATGCCCTGATTGATAACATAGTCAATGGAGGCAACCTGTCCCAGAGAAAGGATCCAAAAAGCTCTGCATAGTGTTTACGATAGAGATAACCTCCTGGCTGGCATCTATAGAGGAAACCTTTGATGGATGAAAGAGGCTATAAGATCCTGTGCACCCAGATAGCGCTCGTGCATTTCTCGTATATCATATACTTTAGACAATTATAGCACTTTAGTCATTCTATTTGCTCACAAATGCTTAACTGATTTTTAAAGCAATATGTTTTGTGAAGATATTTGATAAATATAACAAAATCATATTTATGCTAGATCTCAGGGGACAGGCCAGGGAAACACTGTTAAAAGATAATATTTCTTTGTTATACATCAGAGTAGGCCCTGAATTATTATAGGACTCTGGGTCTAAATGTTTAAAAGCCTCCCAGACCAATCAATCCTCTAATTCTTTGGTACTCAAAATGTGGCCCATGTGCCAGAAACCTCAGTGTGCTTATTTGAAATGTAGGATCTCAGGTCCCACCCTAGACCCACTGAGTTGTAATCAGCATGAAGGTCAACAGGTCTCCACTATCCAAGGATCCCCATGCACACTGGCCTTTAAGAAGCACTCCTTCACTCCACGTGAGGACAAGTCACCTCAGTAAGTGACAAGTCACACATGACCAATTCATTCCACTTCTCCAACCTCCTACCCCTTCCCTTGTGGCCTCTACTAGCAGACCTAGCCTGGAATCATGATGACTGAAGTCTATTTGTAACTCAGTAAGTACACAGGAGTGCCATGCCTTGGAAGATGGGAATGAGAGATGGCTCTTGAGGAAAACCTAGTACAAGAAGGCTGCTGGTTTATTGTGAAAAACTCTTAAATTGAGCCAGAGAAACTAGATGAGTGAAGTACATACAGAGAATTCTGTATAACCTCAAGTGTATCAGCTCCTCACTTGTACTGACAAATTTAATCAATACATGATTCTATCCATTCTTAATAGGCTTCACTAGGCTTTTAGAAAATATCCCATTTTAAAGCAAAGTTTGCTACTCACTATATAAGGCAAAAATAATATATAAAGTGAACAGATGAAATAAGTGTTCTTTGGATATTGACCCCCTGATACTCTTGTAAAGTTAACAGTTTCACTGAACTGGGATGAGTTATCATTTGTAACCACCTTGGAGATTAATCATAGCTCAGAGACTCTCCAAACTGATTTAACATTCTGTTCTTGAGTTATGAGATGGACTTCCCTAGACACGTTTAAAAGCCAAATAAGCTGTATAAATAGCAGCTTGCTTGTCTACCTCTGCTACAAACCAAGGTGGAATGCCTTGTGTGGGATGCAAGAGATCAGATGGACTGGTGTCACTCTGACAGACTCCCCACAGAGAGTATTTGCTGGAGAATCTTTAACTTCCAAGTGGTAACTTTTGGGGACATAATCTGCTGATCTTTTGTTTGTTTTTTAGTTTTATGTATTTGATACAGGGTCCCACCACACAGTTCAGGTTCATAGTGATCCTCCTGTTTTCAGCCTCCCCAGCACTGGGATTATAGGCATACACCACCATGCCCAGACTCAGTGGCCAACCTAGTGTGCCTAAGGGTGCAGTGGATCAAATCCCAGTCCCTGCACTTACCTATGTAGAAGTCTGCTGAGCTATCTGCTGATTCTGTTGCTGGCTAAACAGACCATGCAATTTGACTCTTATAATAGCAAAGAGCCAGAACTTATCAGCTTTCATGTCTTGCAGGAAATGAAAAATAAGAACTGGATAATTTTATTTTTGTAGCGTTGGGTCAGTCAAGAATAGCTCTAGGGTCCTATCACTGTTTTGCATTCCATCAGGACAGCTGGAGGCTGATCTGGAGAGAGCACAGTGCTTCTTAAAAGGATACAAAGGTCTGACATAAACAATAAGGCTGAAATGTTTCCAAAGCTACTATATCAACATACAAAAGATTCCTCAGCCAAATTAGGTCATAGAAGTGCAAGAAAAGACCCCAGAAGAAAGTTTATCATTGTTTTGGTCTCCTCCATTATTCCTCTGATACCTGTGCTTGATGAAATTGAATAATGGCACTTATGATCTATCACTGTCACATATGATACCTTATTTTATACACAAAAGATATCTGTAAGCATTGTGTTCAAATACCTGTATTATAGCATAAGAAATTCAAATTCCAGAGCACTGTCCAAATTCTCCTGGGTAACAGTGAAAAGGACTGCATGCCTCTTTAGAAAAGGGAGGTTACTGTTACACTTAACTAACCTAATACTTTATTTTATATGTCAAGCTGACTTCATTGTAAGATGCCTAGCTATCTGGTTAAACATTTTTTTTTCTTGCTGTTTCAGTTAAGGGTGTCCGGGAAAGATTAGCTTTAGCTTTTGGGGTCTTGAACTCAATAAGTTAGGTGGTCCTCCCCAGCAAAGGTACGCATCATGCAATTCAGTCAGGATCTGCAAAGCACAAAAAGGATGGAGGAGTGAACTCAGAACAAGGCTGAATTCACTCTCTACCTGATGCTTTGCTCTAAGATCTGACACTGACTTCCTGGTGCTCAGGATTTCAGATTTGGACTGGAGCCCACACCATTTGCCCACCAGCTCTCCAGCTTCAGAGCTACATCATCAGCTTTCCTGGCTCCCCACTTGCAAACAGCAGGTTGGCATGTTCAGCCTCCATCCTTGCATGAGCTAATACCTTAAAACAAATTTCTCTCTAGGTATGTTCTGTTGGTTCTACTTCTCTTGGGACTCCTAATAGAACTTAATACAAGATATGTCAACAGTCTCTCCTTAACTACACTGCAACAAATTTAAAATTTAACCCCCAAAGAGAGAGTTGAATTGTAAATAAAGAAAAATTAAATCCCTATGTAGTGTCACTTTCCAGAACACTGCCTCTGTGAAGAGTCCTGTCCCTAATATTTCTCTCTACATATTTAAGAATCTTATTCAGCCCTCAGAGTTTCCATAAGGCTTTCATGCTTCTTGAAGTTTCCCTTGATACTGCATCCAGAAGTGAACACTGTTTCCTTCGAGCTTGGGGAGTAGGAACAGTGACTGGGCCTGAGCCAACAGCATTCAATCCTCAGATGAAAACATTATCCCTTCAACTTGTATGACAGAGAGAGGGCAGTTCTCTGTAACAAAATTAGAGGTAGGCAAGACTTGTGGATTGATGAAAATGACTGAGAGTCCTACATACCACTGTAGGAAGATAGGACAAGAACACATTAAAGACTACATCTTGTATCCCTTGGAGACTACACTGGAGGCTCAATTCCCACCTGGTTCTTTGCCCAGCCAACTTTTTAAGGGAATCCTAAGTAACAGGATGCTTCTAAAAATGATAGGAACCCTGTCCTGTAGGTTGTACTCATAGCTCCTAGGAGGCAGGACTTTGTCAGTTACTTGTTCTTTCTTGAAGTGTTTCATTGACTGAGTTTCATGGTCATCATTCACTCAAAACAATCCTTCACTTGACTAGCACTTTTCCTTCCCATGTCTGGTTGACTTTCATATTCCGGACCTTCTCCTATTAGAGGGGCCAGGTCTCACATTTGGGACCGCCCCCCTTTATCTTCACTCACTACCCATCCATTCACTCACTTCACTCATCCATATCTTTAAATACATTTTAATATGTTGAGCATCTTCTCTCATTTGCAGCCAGAACATATCTTGTGGGCTCCCTGCTCATTTCTTTTATTCTACTTTTGTGTCTCTGGGCTACCTTAAAAAGAAAAGTTTAAATGCCTGTAAGCCAAATTCCTCACCATCTTCCTTTTCCTTAAAGCAGTTCAGAGAAGCCCCAACCCCACCCCAAGTGTACAAGCCAAATTGTCTTGAAGTAAACCTTCACCTTTCTCTTCACCTCACATTCCATATTCAATCCATAGGCAAATCTTATTGCACTTTACTTCAGAACCCCATCAATCTAGTGCTAACTATTCTAGGTCATTACAAGGTCTGGTAGTTATCTCCTCAGCTTCTATTGTTGGCTTGACTCTCTACACAAGAGACAAGGCAATGATGTTAAAAGTTAATTCCAACTTGTCATGCTTCTGCTCAAAAAGCTGAAGTCCTCTTAGTAACCCAAGAGATCGGGCCCTACTATCCCCTTTCCTGGTTTCTTTGACCTCATGTCTTCTCATCCATTTCTCTAATCATACTGGTACTATTGTTATTCTTCTGGAAACTAAGCACACTCCCCTTGGTATCTGCATGAGCCTGTTTTTTTCTTCTGCATGAAAACTTCATCTCCAAGGTCTCTTTCTTGTTTCTTCCTCACTGGGTAAACAAATTGAAGTCCATCCTGGAAGGCCTTCTCTAATTGCTCTACCTGCAAACCATTCCTTAGTCATTCTAGCCATCTTTAAATTCTTTATCATCATCATCTGAAATATATGATGAACATATGTACTCACAGTTCCTGTTTCCCCTCATAAGAATGTGAACCTTGCCTATACACAGAGGCTAGAAGTACGGAGCACATAATAGCTATTAACACATATATATTGATTAAATTAATGACAACTATTATATAACTTCATCCTTTCCCATCTACTATCATCATCTTCAACTAGTGTCTCCCTTCAGGCATTTCACTGGAGAAGTACATGGCTGCTCAGAGCTGATGGTTTGTACGTTGTGAACGGATGGGGATGAACACAAGTCTCTGCTTCCTCCTTAGTATCCATGGATAAGTAACACCATGATTTAGCCTGAAAGCCCAGAGGAAATTATATGGAGAACTACCTCTACCCACATGGCAGCTCTTAAGCATGATATTGATTATGTTTGTAAAGGAACATTGAGGATAGCACAATACACTGAAAAACTCAGAGAATAAATGGCTTTCTTGTTATTTCATCTACAACTACTTCTTTTTTTTTCAGTACTAGGGATTAAACTCAGGACCTTGCACTTGCCAGGCAGGCATGTATGCCACTGAGCTAATCCCTGGCTCATCTACAATTACTATAGCCTAAAAAGTGGAGGAACTGAAATGTCTGAACCTCAAGTACGATTTTCCAAAATGATATCTATTTTTGTATTGTCCTTAACCAAAAGTGTGTGTAAAATTAGTAAACATCTTGTTTATTCTAGCTACTCTATCTCCTGCCATTCTATTCCTACCTGAGAGTTAATCATCATCAATCACAACTTTTTAAAAAAAAATTTACTAGGTCAAAATATTTTCTAGTTATGCTATGTCATATTCCATATTTGTTTCATTTTCCTGAAGTTCCATTTGAAAATTTTTCCTGATATCAAATAACCATAAACGATTAAGCACATAATAATTGTAAATTGAAAAATCTACATATGGGATTAGCTCAATTACTCATTTTCTGAATAATTGAAACCTCCAAAGAAACTTGCATCCCATTGCTGTGTTATTTATTCTGGAATTATAAATACAGCGAGACTGTATTTATACAGGCTCCACCAATTTGACATTTGAAGAAATTCAGACAAGGTGAAAGACAGAGGTTATCTTTGATTAGAATGTTCTTCTTAAGAGGTTGAATAGATTAATCTTGCAGCCAAATATAAAGGAAAAAAGTTGAGAGTAAGTAAACTGAAGAATCCTTGGAAATAATAATAACCTTTTTTAATTAAACTAAAAAGGTATTCAAATATTCGTTCAATTGTTTGAATATAATTTACTAAAATATCCAACCTAACGTCATGGTCCTTTAACTCTAACTCTATCATTTATCTTATTGTTTTAATGTATAAATGCTAACCCTATATTTTATACTGATTTATAACTATCCCATTATTGGTAGCTGTTTGAAAGCAAAAAACTACATTACCACTTCTTTAAAAATAACCACAAGCTAAGTCACTTCTAAAGTACAGAAATTTATTTCTCTCTGTTTTTGAAGCTAGGAAATCTAAGGTCAACCTGTGGTAGATTCACTGTCTGAATAATGAGAGCTACTAACTTTCTGGTCCACATATAGTCTTCTAGCAGGTCCTGAGAAGGACTAGGAGCTGGGCAGCTCTCTTGTTCTTCTTATAATAGCACTAACCCCATTCCCAAGGGCTTCCACTCACACCATAAACCTGGAGGTTAGGATCTCAATGTAAGATTTTTGGGAGCATACAGAATTTCAGATCATAAAAATCATTAAAATAAATTCTGTAATTCATTACTGTCAACTTAGAGATGCTCTTCCTCATTTAGTGGGAAATTATTGATGTGTTAGTACAAAAGAATTCTATGCACTCATAGAAAGAACTTTAAAGATTGCTAAGAATATTTTAAAAATTTATTTAGGTGTATTGCACCAAATATATTTTTGAGTAACTTTCTTTTCAATTTAAAGTGAGCATATTTTAGTGAATGTACTTTCTTGTGTTTGAGACACCAAACTGTTTGCTATTACAAAATATTTTCAAAGAAAAATAAAAACCTTTTTTAAATGGATTACATTCTAACCTCCACAAAAATTGTATGTTCTAAATGTCACTGACAGATTTACTAATATAAATAATGTCAATGCCTCGGTATGACTTTAGCCAAGAAAGACTTTCAAAGCTGGTAATTAGCTTAGAAGACTTGGCTTTCACCTTCCCGTTTAAAGAAATGCAAAATATTGCTCTTTGTTGACCTTGAGTGTTTAGCCATTCACTACTTATTGCCTTGTTATTTTTATTGTTGGAAATACCTCAAAGCGCAGCAGCTGTACTTATCAAATAATTCAGGCATAAATCATAGGAATCACAACATCTCAGCACACACAATGCTAGGAACGCAGGACAAAACGTACTTTGCACCTGATGGTCAACAAACTAGCAGTTTGCTTTTCCAGAAGGAAAGGGAATTTCAGGGACAGGCGTCCGCTGAAACCTTCTGTGTCTGCTTCCCTGAGAGTCAGATATGGCCTTGCTCTTTCCTCGGAGGCCCAAGGCTTGAAAGTCATCCAAGAAGCAGGGACCAACCTAAAGTACATTGGCTTATACCCAAATTTAATGAAACTTCCTTAGAGGGAACTGATTTTCCTCATTATCCTCCATGTAGATAATATGTGGAATTAATTCTCCTTCACTAGGTTATCATTACATCAAGCAGACAAACACAGATATAATGTTATTAAAAGTAATGGAATGAGTTCAGCCACTGTTACCTTTAATGGTTTGTGTCCTCTCCAGTGTCCCAGAGAAATGCCTCTATCTCACTGCTTAAGCAGATTAAAGGTCGGGGCTAAGGTCACTGATTTCATGCTCACCAGAGACGGATCTATTCTCTTCCAGGCTTCCCTCCCTGAATAAAGCTGGAAGGAACTAGGCTGGAAAACTTTCTAACTGTGCTACTCACAGATATGTATTTCCACACATTTATTATTGTGTGGAAATGCAATTTTATTTTTGCAATGAAATGATTAAAAATTATGCATGATACATTTAACTAACATTGCTTATTTTTTTTGTTTCCTTTCTCAGCCCTGGAACTGGTGCTTCTTCTTTAATATTCAACAACCATACTTACATACTTATTAGTATTCAGTGTGAGTAAAGATGGAGCAGGTAACACCTTTACTTTCTAAGCATCAATCTTGTTGCTCATTTTGTTGAGATAAAACCTAATCAACCTTTTTTTGTTGCAGAAAGCATCTTGGCAGTATAAAAAAAGGAATTAGCGAATAGCAAATTCCTTGTAAGAGATATGCACATGTGTGTGTTCATGAATGCATACACTCACATATATGTGTATGGTTTCATTCGGCTTCATTCAGCAAGCTTGGATTGAACTCTTACTCTGCATTAGGTGCTATCTTAACACTTAGACTACAGACAAAGGATAAAGACTTTGTGCTCTTGAGTTAATAACTGAGGAGGAAGCAGACTTAAGTAAATATCAACAGCAATTATAATTACATAAAGGCTGCTCAGTGAACACAAACAAGTTCTTAAGATTAAAACAATAAGAAAAAGAAGGTTTCCAGCCAAGGCGCAGTAACATGAACCAAATTTGTTCACCTCTAGGCAACAACTACAATACCAAACAAAAATATGTAAAGCCGTAGTTGTCACATTAGAACTGAAGGTAAGTGATCTCTACCAAACCTGAAGCAAAGGCGGTGAGCTTTACCTATAAATTACCCAGGGTATTTACCCAAGAATGTGTCCAGGTTGGGATATACAGAGAAAGAACTAAACAGAGCCTGGTGGATTCTCTGAAGTGAAGGGACTCAGCTTGGGAGTCCCACGGGAGTCAAGATTCCTACCGTTTAATGGCAGAATCTCCAGGACAGAGAAACACAGGTAGAAAATGCTGAGGAACTGCAGATGGTTATACTGAGGCTCTAAATACTGAAGAGTAAACTCAAGGAAGGAAACCACCTAAGACCAGGAAAGAAACCACTGGCAGGGTTAGAGGTGACAATAACACATGGCCCAGGATCATGTTCATTCTCAGTAACCAAAATGGAGAACCTAACCATTCATCGATATCATTTAAAACACAAAGAAAAGCATTGCCTCCACAGTAGTGACAAACATTGTCCTCCTTTCTCTTAACAAAGATCCAAGACAGGACCTGATAGGACTAACCTAGCTTTAAATAACCTAATTTAAGTACAAAACTCAAAAATAGTTTTAGAAATAAAATACTTAGCATTTATTGGGGAAAAATTCAAACTGCCTGGCACCCACAAAAAATTAGCAAGTATGCATAGAAGGAAAATACAGCCCACAAATGAGGAAAAAACACAAACTTAGATATGACACAGGTGGTATTAAAGCCATTATTATAACCTGACTTGACATATTCAAAATGTAGAGAAACAATGGAGCGTCTTAAGTACAAAACACAAAAAAGATGCAATTTGAGTTCCTAGAAATAGAAATTATAATGTATGCTTCATAAAATAGTACTGGGAATAATGGTAGATGGCATTTCAGGAAAAGCAAAAGATTAGTAAACTTGAAGATATAGTGATAAAAATGACCCAGAATGAAAGATAATGAAAAAATGCTGACAAAATGATCCAAACATTAATGAAATATAAGACAATTGCAAATGATCAAACTACATGAGTAACTGTAATCTCTAAAACAGAAGGGACAGTACTACGAGCATGTCAGCTGTCCTGTACAAAGACTTACATGATTTTTCCCCTTCTTTTTTTCTTACCTTTTTCCTTTCCTTCAGCTTCATTGTTTGTCCTTTATGTTCAGTTTCTTTCCATTTTACTCTATCTGTTATATGTTACCTTTCAGATTTTATTTATCCTTTCGGGTTCCAACACTGTAGAGAGACTATAGTGTACTAATTCCATCAATTCTTTGAAAACAGCAGCTAATGTTTAAACTTTTCACTTTGACTAACTCTATATGCTAATATCTATAACCTGAGCAACTGCATCGAAGGCAGTAATGTGCAATACAAAAACCATAGTTGAATACGTTTCATCTTGATCTCTTAAATATGTACCATTTCTAATGTCTGATCAACTGTAATTATACTCTGCTTAAAATAAATTTTAAAAAAGTAAAAAGGACAAGAAAAAATAAGCTTCATTAAAAGTTAGTGTTCAATTATTTGTCCTATCTTACATACACATATTTGTTAATCTGAGCAACACATTTGACAACAAAAATATGTAACATAGCAACCATTGTGAATTTGCTATTCTTCTTTTGAGATCCATACCATATATATACTGTTGTATGTTACTCTCTGTTTATCTCTTTGTTTTTGTTATATGTTTATGCTTTTGTTATTCATACTGTAAAATAAAATAAAATTCAAAAACAGAGAAGGGACAAAAATATTTGGAAAAATAGTGGTTGACAAGTTTTCAACTTGATGAAAACTTTAAACTCTATTTCAAGAAAACCACTCTGCTTCCAAGAAATCAAGAAATTTGGTGTATTAGTCAAACACATACGTGTAAAGAGAACATGTACATATAAAGCACATATACATATGTTAAGTACACACATACATATGTAGAGAAAACTGCACCATAGCACATACTAAGTTAAATGTTTAAGGCCATTTCTTAAAAGAAAATCTTAAGGGCTGACCAAATACCTCAGTGGATTAAAGCACCTGCAAGCAGGCGCAGAGGCCCCGGGTTCGATCCTGGAGCCTGCCATGACTGCCGTGACAGCTCCTCCCCCAGGACATGCTGAGACAAGAATTGAGACTGGGCATGGTGGTGCACACCTGGAACCCCAGCTCTTGGGCGGCTGTAAACAGGTGGATCACTCTGAGTCCAGTCTAGTAGTGAGACGCTAAATACCCTCTAGACCCTTTCCTAAAAATAAAAATTAATTAATTAATTAATACATAAAAGAAAATCTTAGAAGCAAGTGAAGGAAAAATACAAATTACATACAGAAGCATAAATGTGTGAATGATAGCTATTTCTTGTGAAAACTTTAGCAAGAAGAGAGTCAAAAGGACCAGCTTGATAGCTCAGCTGACTAAAAGCTCCTACTTAGGCAGAGTGTAATGGCCGGGATTCCATCCCCAGCATGCAATGCTGGCCCTGGCCCCAAGGAATTCTGAGAGAGTGATTGAGACTGGGTGTGGTGGCACCCACCTATAATCTCAGCACATGGGAGCCTGAAAATAGGAGGGTCACTACAAGTCTCATCTCATAGTGAGACCCTGAACACCCTATAGACCCTGAACTAAATACAGAAACAAACAAACAAAAAAAAGAAGACAGTCAAGCACATATTTAAAATACTAAAAGAAAACAACTAACCTAGAATTTCCTTCCCTGTAAAAATATCCTTCAAACTATAAGTGCATTGACAGTTTTTCAAATATGACAATGCTAAAATAACTCATTGCCAACAAAAACAAACTGCAGTAAATATTTGAGGAAGTCCTTTAAGCAAAAGGAAAATAACACTAGATCTACACAACAGAACAAAGAGAAATGGAAGTAATTACTGTATGTGTAAGCATCAAGATTTTATTTTTATTACTTAAATCAATTAAAGGATAATTGATCACTTTAAGTGAAAACAACATTGCATTATATGGCTTAAAATTTATAGCCAGTGCAGTGTACAATAATACCAGCTAGAAATATACACTATAGACACTAAAGGAACTTCTTAAATGTCAAAATTATGAGTTTTAGTTAATAAACTAATAAAAAGAATAGAACACTAACACAATGAGAAAAGAGATCAAGTAAGTACAGAAAATAGACAAATAGGAAACAAACAATAAGTTGGTATATGTAAAATAGAACAGTAATAATTGCATTAAAATTAAATAGTCTAAGAACTCCATTTGAAAGCAGAGTATAACATTTTATGAGAGAAATAACTGTGTGCCACCTGGAGGAAACCCATGTTTAAATATAAAGACACAAATAAGTTAAAAGTGCAAAAATGAAGAGAAGGTCAAATGGTTCAGCTGATTAAAGCACCTGCAAGCAGGCTCAGAGGATGAGGGTTTGATCCCTGGCCTACTGTGCCGGCCCCACCCCTGGGGCACACTGGGAAGACAATTGAGACTGGGTGTGATGGCCTACACCTGTAATCCCAGCTCTTGGGAGGCTGTAAAAAGGAGGATCACTATGAGTCTGACCTAATAGTGAGACCCTGAACATCCTGTATTTCCTTCCCTAAAATAAAATAAAATAAAAAATTAAAAAGTGAGGAACAAAATGACAAAATCAAAACAAATAGGAATGATACAGTGATGTCAGACACTTAAATCCCAAAGATAAGGTGAGTAGCCCAAAACATATGAAATAACTTGGAATTTTACTTAACAATCTTCTCACAAAGTAAGCCCGAGGCACACATAGTGTTCCATTACACAACACCTACAACTTAAAGAAGAGACATAGATTAGCTCACAGATTAGGGCATTCAGAGTAAATTCCGTTGGCTCCAAGGCAAAAACACCTATTTGGAGGGATGTGGTTGAGTAAAATTACTTAAGCTTCCTTCAGCTGGAAAGCAGAGTGATAAACAGTGATAGAGAAGAGGGGCGAAGGATGAGACACAGTTCCCGAGGTCATGCCAGGAGGACTCTCCCAGACACACCCGAGTGTGCTCTGCCAATGTCCACCATGGCTGCAACGTCAACCAAGCTGACATAAGTTGAACCCCGTGTTCCACTTCTGCCAGCTTAACATCCTAGGGCATGTCCTTCAACTGCACTTAATGTGCAAATAAACACAGCAAGTTAATTCTCCTAAAATGCAAAACTCCCCTGGTGTCCTCACCACTGTTCCAATGACACAAGGTAAATATTACCATTCCAAAGGAGGAAATCGTTGCAAACAGAAAGGAATGGGATAAAGCAAGACCAAAACCCAGGAAAGCAAACCTGGGGTGCTATATCTCTCTGCTCAGCTCCCAGGCCAAGCTGTGATAAGCCATTACCTCCAGAGCTTGGGCATTGCCTATGCAGCGCCACCACTTGCAGCCCGCCTCTCCTCTCTTGGCGTGGCTCTACTCTCCTCCTGAGCTTGCTTCAGCACATCATGCTCTTCCGTGGCATCTCCAGCCTCTCAGGATCCCCAGAGCACTTTTTTTAAAACATGATATGCTACACGATATGCTACACGCAATTTGTAGTCATTTTAGGGAGTGATACATGCACATGTTACAGTTTGCCTCCCTGCCTCCCTTCTGCCCAGCCCCCCTCTATAAACCCACTTTGCCCGTTTTCATCCTTTTTATACCACCTGCTAATCACATCTCATGCTTATGACATAATGTTTACATTCACTTAGGTCATTAGGCTCATGCACATTCCATATTTTGTTCTAATTATTTCCCCTCCTCTTGTTCATATTCTCTAGACTCCTTCCCTTTTGCAACATATCTATCTCCTTATCTCTTTCTAGGGATCCTGACTATTTATTATGCTCTTTGTTTGTACTTTGCTTTACTCAAATGAGAGACACTGCACAGCTTTCAAGCTTGTGAATCTGATTTAGTTCACTCATCATCAGATTTTCTAGGTGCATCCATTTTTCCACAAATGCTCAAATTTATCCTTCTTTATAACTGAGTAGTATCCCATCAGGCATGGACATCACATCTTTATTCAGTTGTCTAATGATAGGTATGCAGACTCCTTCCAGGATTATTATGAACTTTACTGCTATAAACATTTTATGTACTGATCACTAAGGTTCACTCTTACAGCTTCACATATTTTCTTCTTAGGGGCTTAACCCTTGACCACCCATGCCATCTTCTGAAATCATAATGAATACATCCCTGACCTTGTAACACTTTCATTCTTCAAGCTTATAAAAACTAGTGCTGCATGGATGATGGCAAAGTCTCCACCACCCCAAGTAATAGTATGAATCATGGCTGCAGAAGCCTCTGAAGATCTGGGTTGGTGGACATTGTGAAAGGAATTCTACAGAAACAAATGTATGAGTGTTCCTTCTTCAGCAGCTTCAGTTACTTTTCTATTGTTGCTGGGACAAAATACCCAATGCCCAGAATGAAGGAAGAGAAGGGTTATTCAGCTGAAAGCTTGTGCAGGTTGCAGTCCACACTCAGCTGGCTCCAAGGGAAAATGACACACTGAAGAGGGCAGCAGTTCACGGTGCTGGAAAATAGCAAAAGCAAAAGGGATGAGCAGAGACAGCAGTGGCGGCAGTAGCACAGAAGCCTGTATCTCCTTTCCTAAGATTGAACTCCGGCTATCTTCCCTAGGTGTAGTGCTCACGCCCATAACTCTGGCATTGCTTCATGAATTAATCACCAACTTTACAAGCCTGCCCCAGTGATTACATGTAGCCTTGGGGGAACAACTTGACACAAACTATAACAAGCCAGGACCCCATGTGTTCTCTCAAATGAAAAATTTACAGGTTTGCACACTTGACTCTGGAAAGGGGAGGGTCTTGCTGATTCCTGAGGTGCTTTCGAGCCATCTTTATATTGTTCCCATGCAAAGCACCTGGTTCATTTTTAATGGTCACTTTTTCAACAACCACGCTTTCCATGGTTCCAACTTCACAGGCGCCTGCTTTATAATGAAATTGCAAACTTCTCACATGGGCTTTATGCTCCTGATATTTAAGGTAGATATGGCTAAATACAGCAAGCAGCATTCATACCACAACCTCAGCATTGGCTAATTTCAAACTTGCTCCGTGAGATTGATTAGTCTTCTTCCCTTAATCTCAGTGTTCTGTAAAGCCTTATTGTTTTTGCAAAATGACAAATTTTCTGCCTGGGTTTCATGAACCTGTCCTCTAGTCTACATGCAAATAGAGTTCTTATTCCCAACTGAAACTTTCTGAGCCTGGACTTTACTTCCTACATTAATACAAGCATTATGGATTTCTGATCTTAAGCAAGAAGCTCCCACCAAGCTATCCTATCGCATTCTAGGGCTTCTCTGGCTGACATCCCCAAATCTGTCCATACTCCTCTAAGCAAAGCAGTTCTAAAGCTCCTGAGTTACATGTAGGTCAGGTATAGTCCTTAAAGTGATTTCATTTCTTCATCCCAAAACATATTTTGCCAACTTTCTCATTGTTAGGACAAAATATATAATATTCATACCTTAAAGAATATGAAGTTAGTTTGGCTCTGGCTTTTGGTCTATGGTCAGCTGATTCCAAATCAGAAATGATAGAGTGAAAGGACATGGCACAAGAAAACTATTCAACCCACACCACACAACTGAGATTCGGGAGTTCTAGCAGCTTTAAAATCCTACTCTATATTTCTGTTAAGATTAAAGGTAAAAACTGTGCTTTGAACCTCTGCAGAAATAGAAATAAATAAATTATGCAATCCCGAAGTACAATGACACAGCATAAACATTCTCATCCCAAAAAGAAAAGAATAGAAAAACAGGACACAATCAGACAAAGGCAAGATGAAAACCTCACAGGGAAAACATTACATATTAGAGCCCCATACGCAGCATTCTGGGCATGTAAGGGTGAGATTTGAATTCCAGAGTGCTTGGCAAGGCCCAGCCCTCTATCATCTGTCTTGGTCTGGTCCACGTGGCATCTTTTTTATGCTGGCCCTGCATTTAGCCTACAGCTTTCCTCATCAGATGTTTCACATCCCTGGCATCTGATTTCCTAGTTTTCACAAAGAAACCAACAGCTTTGGATTCCCACAGCTTTACACTCTGCTCTTTCAGAGGATTCTCCCTTGGCTCTCCGAATCTTCCCTGGAAATCTAGGAAAAAAACTTCCATGTACTTTACTTACATCTCTTATATTCTGGATGCAGGTAAAAGTAGGATCAGTAGAACAATACCAAAGACTGCCAGAGCACAGGAAGACACCAGGCCCTGTTGGATCATGGCTGCCAAGGCTTCTGTGTCAGCATGCCTGAGTACAGTGAAACAAATTCTGGGGAATCAATTCTTCAGGCAGCCTTTTGAGCAAGGATCTCCTTTCAAATGAAAAGTTTGTACTTTCATCCCCTTGGGCCTGCCAGTCTAGAAACCTGCTGGTTTTTGAGATGACCTCAATGCTGCTTTCTTCCCCTCCAAGTTCAAAGTAATTGGTTATTTAGTGGCTTTATTCTCTTTGATAACCATCTCTCTTTTGGCATCAAATTTACCCATGCTGACTGCTGTGGTTTGTGCCTGGAGCCTCATGCAGCCTTGAGGAGGCAGCTTTTGTAGCGGAGGTGGCTGAATCTAGAGTTTGTGATTGATTCATGATCCAATGCTGGGATTAATGGTGTGAGTGCTAAACTTACCCTAGGGCATGTACCCTGCACACAATATAAGACAATGAAGAGGCTTATAATTCCCTGTTTAATGTCTTCCACAGACATGAACTGTTGCCCCTCTATCCTACCTTGCAATCAGTTGACTATGGACTGAAACTTTTACAAACTATGAGCTAAACAATCCTTTCCTTCTTTAACTTTGGGTATTGGGAGGGCTTTGTCTCAGGAATGAGAGAAAAACAACTAAGACAGTTCCTTTGGGCCAAAATTGAATTTCCAGTTTTCTGAAATTTGTACTTTTTGTCTCTGATTTTTTTAATAAATCTGGCTAAAAGCAGTCAATTAGATCAGGGCTATAGCCTGAAAACTGGGATGCATTGGAGTTTCATTGCCTGAGTTCATTTGCCACTTGACCTCATAAATATCACGACTTGGTCAAAATACATACAAATTCTTAGTGAGAGTGTAAGACGCATGGCCTCTAGTCTAATTTTTGATAGTGTCTTTAAACCCAACTAAAAACTCATGAGGTGAATTTACGGTCCACACTCCTTTCAGCATTCTAGTCTTCTGAGCCCCAACAAGAATCACCCATCAGGCTCCGCTGGAAACTCTCTAGACCTTCTCCCACCTGGCTTTCCAACTTTTCCAAAAGCCTCTCATGAACCAATCCCAAATGTTTCTGGACTGCATTATCAGCTATTCTCACAGCAACAGTTCCACATCTAATATGAATGTTCTGGATTGCATAGTTTTCCCATTGCTGATGAATGTCTTGAAAAGGAAAGATTTAACATGCATCACAATCTCGTGGGATTCAGTCTTGATTTGGCTGGCTCTGTGGTAGAAGCATTGCGATAAAAGGGCATGGCAGAACAAAGATAGTTCACGGTGGCTGGGGAACAGAGCATGCAAACAGAGCTGAAGAGAACAGGGCAGCAAACTGCACTATCTAGTTGAGTCATGCTTGCATGACTCATCTAGATACACTGAAAATGTGCTCTACTGTCTCACACAGATGTTCCCAAGCCAATCGAGTCAACCAAATTTAGCTTAACCACCACCACAACTGGTCAATTATGCCAGACACTTGTGAAAAAAGATAATGAATTGTATGCAAATGCTTGCAAAAAGTTGGAGAAAATAGTTCTTAAATGAATCTATTTTATGTCAAAACCAGTTAAAGATATTTATAAGAAAAAAATACATATGATATACATAAGTGAAAAAACTATAAATTTTGAATACTTCTTTGAAGAAAATATGAAAGAACAATATATTTTGGCTGATAGAGGTGACCACAGTAGTGTAATCTTGATTTTTTCACTTGAAAATTAGTAAATATCCTCCAGAATGTTCTCAAAATGAAAAAGAAAAACAATATGTTCTTCTCCATAAATCAGACAAAGCTTTTGCCAAGACAAGAATTTCAAAATATATTAATAATTTTAAATAAAAATACTCCTCAATAAGGAATTGAAGGAACCTTCTTGAGCCTAATAATGGGAATCTATGAAAAATATATAGCTCACAACATACTCAAATGTGAAAGACTGAATGCTTTCCTCCTATGATTAATAAAATAAATAATAATCTCACCTACCACGATTTCTATTTGACCATGTACAGCACAACAGCTAAGAAAAAGAAAAGTCATTCAGAATTGGGAAGTAAGAGCTGGGGAGATATCTCAGTGGAATAAGTCCTTGCCTGGCAAATACAAAGTCCTGAGTTCAATCTCCAGTACTCCAAAAAAAGAAAAAAAATTGGAAAGTAAGATCAAAATATCATTCATTCTTAGATAACATGATATATACCTAGAAAATCTTATGAAATCTATAAAAAATCTATAGAATGGAGAGTTTTACATGTTGCTGGATATAATCCTAATGTAAAAGTTCAATTGAATTTCTGAAAACTACCAACAAAAATGAGAAACAATAATTATAATAGCATGCAATGCCATTTATAATAGCATACAAATTTCAGAAATGTTTAAAGGTAAATCTAACAAAGAATAGGTAATATTTATGCACTGAAAATTACAAATATTGCTGAAATAAATTAAAGATTAGTTAAACAAAAGCAAAATTATACCATGCCTTTGACTGACAAAAAGGATCTACTATTTTACAGCAATGAAAAGATCCTGGAATAGCCAGATCAGTTTAGAAGAGAATGAAGTTGAAGGATGACACTATTTGAGATTATAAAACTATGTAATCAAGATAATGCAATATTAGTGTCAAGAAAGACAAATAGATCCATGTGACAGAATATAGGGTGCAGAAATAGATACTCACGTGCAGTGTCAATGTATCAGTAACAAGACAAAGATAATTCAGTGGAAAAAGTATAGACTGTTAAAACATGGTGGTGAAAGAATCAGATTTTCATACACAAAAGATGAACTCTAATTCTTATTTTATGTTATACACCTAAAACTTAAAACTCTCAAACTACAAGAAAGCTTAAACATATTTTCACAACTCAGTTTTTAATACTGGTGGTTTTCTTTAATAAAATAAAAAATTGCTCCTCAAAAAAAAATCATTGTTAGGAGAGTAAAAAGTTAAACCACAAACTTGTAAAAATATTTCCAACATATAAGCCAACAAAATACTTGTATATAGTTTATAGAGGAATTCCCACAGCTGGCCAAATATTTCAGAGGATTAAAGCACCCGCAAGCAGGTGCAGGGGCCAGAGGTTTGATTCCTGTCTCAGCCATGCCAGCCCTGCCCCCAGAATGCACTGAGATGGCAATTGAGACCAGGCAAATGCACACCTGTAATCCTGGCTCTTGGCTGGCTATAAATAGACAGATCACTACAAGTCTGCTCTAGCAGTGAGACCCTGAACAACCTTCTCTAAAATACAAAAAATTTAAAAAAAGGAATCCCCAAACTCAGTAACAAAAAAAAAAACAATAACTGAATTTCTAATGTTTGCCAATGTTTAAAAAATTCACCAAAGAAAATATCTTTATGATAAATTAGGATACAAAAATTCTTTTTTTTTCCTTTGGTGATATCAAAGTCTGTTATTCAAGTGTTTAAAGCCATAGTAGTCAGTGTTGTATTGGCCTAACCATTGCTCAATGAAAACAAGGTTCAAATCACAGACTGTTAAAACTCTTATACTTTTTAAAATTAAGCACTGCAATAATATATTATTCACAGTGCAGCAATACAAGCAGTTACCCCACCACTGAACATATAGATGACAGCAAACTTCCAAGAAAGTATCTTAAAACTATTTCTACTCAAAATTTACACATTGCTAGCATTATTGTTTACTTTGTTTTGACAAAAATTTTTATGATCACTTTTCATTAGGGGAATGCAAATTAAATGAATGTCATTGCATACTCATGGAATGCTTAATATTTTTTTTAAAACTTTACCAAAATTTGCACGAATGCAGAGCAACACAAATTCATACACTGCCGGTGATAGCATAACAATATACATTCACCTTGGTAAATGATCTGGTCTTCATTTGAAGACCTATTGACAAAGATGACCAAGATTCTTCATGTACAGACATTTATCTGCTGCCTAGAAAATAAATAAAAGAAAATTGCAACTATCTGTGCTAGCTTTCTCACTCCTGCGACAAAATATCTAACATACACAACCTAATAGAAGAAAGGCTTATCTGGCTCAAGATTCCAAAGTTTTCAATCCATCATCAGCTGGCTCTGAGGCACAAACATCATATCAGTGGAAAACCATTTATGTCATGGAAGCCAGAAGCAGAGAGAGGAGGGATCAGGGGACAGACCATATGGTTCTGGATCACATCCCAGCTTCTCTGCTCTGCCCTCATGATGGTGCACTCAGCTAGGAGCTCCTCAGTGAATGACCTACTGATGAGAGTGAAGTTTCCATGGCGATCACTTTCCAACAACCCGTCCTTTTATGAATGGCACTTCAGGAGTATAGTTTTGATACAAATCGTAACACACACACATGCACACCAACACACACACACATACTTCAACAAGACTGGGTATAGCTATTTATCATTTTCTTAAAATGATCTCAAAACTACTTTGCTAAGCAGATGTATAAATAGCTGATCTATTTATTTCCTTTAATAAGGAAATGGAGAAACAGCTACATAACATGCTACTGTTTGATTATGGAATGTTTTGCAAGGCCAAATGTTCTGTGTTTGGTTCCCACCTTGACACCATTGGGAGGTGTCAGAAGCTCAGAGGTGGGACCTAGAAGAAGGTCTTCAAGTCACTGGAGATGTGTAAAGGGGGTGTCAGGACCCCAGTCTTCCCCTCCTTCCTTTTTACTTCTTGGACTTGAGGTGATTGGCGAACATTGCTCTGTTCTCTTTGCCATGTCTACAAGAAACAAGGCCAAGAAATCTTTCATTGAAACCTCTAGAACTATGAGTTAAAATAACCTTTTCCTCTTCAGACATTATCTCAGGTTTGTGTGATAGCAACGAAAAGGAGACTGACACACAATGGAATCTTGGCAAGGAAAAGGGATGAACTATTGATAAACAACAAAGTGGATAAATCACAAAATAATTACTCTGAGTGAAAGAATCAAGAACACAAAATAGCAAGCACATAACATATATGTGTGGATTCATACAAACTTCAAAAAAGTAAAAAGTCATGTATAATATCATAAAATGGATCAGTGGCTTCCTAGAGTAGAAATGCAGTGAGGCAAGAGCTATGGGGTAAAAGGGGTAAGAAATTATTTAAGAGTGTGGATACGTTCATTATCTAATTGTGGTGATAGTTTAACAATTTTATGCATATTCAAGATTGTAAAATTATATGATTTAAATGTGTACAGTGTATAATGTACCAGTTGTATTTCAAGATTGAAGAATGAGCAAAAATAAGGCTGGATAAGTTCACAGTTGAAAGTAAAATGTAGGTCAGAACTAAAATTCTCAAAAGTTGACAAGGAAAAGTCAATTTTTTTGGTGCTAGCTCAGGACACCAAAGTAAAAAGATTCACACAGTAAATGATTTTCATGACATTAAATGGCTCAGATATGTCTTTCAGAATGTAAAGAACAAAGTAACATGACAGCATTTTCTAAGCACTAATATTTTGGAAACACATTTTGATTAAAGGGTGAAGTCATATTAAGATGAATTTAACAAATGAATGGAGTTTTTAGCAATAGAAAAGATTAAAATATTTTAATAAATGATAAGGGAAGTGGAATGAGAGAATTTGGTATCCATGACCTTAGGGAACTAGAATAGTCAGGAACTGTTTTCTGGGATGAGGATCAACAAGCCTGTTTGAGGATTCAGGGAAGGAACAGTGAACTTGTAACTATAAAACAAGAGAAAAGATGAAGCAATACACGAAGTTGGCTTAAGTAAATGAGTTGATGGAGAACTGAGAGTAAAAGTGGGTGAGGACTTCACACCAAAGGAGTTAAGAGATCAAAAAGATATTCCTATCTCTTTGAGTTTATTTTGTTTGGTGGTATTGGGCATTAAATATAGGGCAATCACACTGAACTTTACTCCTAGATTTTTATTTTTATTATTTTTTTCATTTGGAGAGATAGCCTCACTAAGCAGTCCAGCTTGGCCTGAGCTTGAAATCTTTCTGTGTAGCCTCCTAGAGTCCAAGAACTACAAAGGAAGGTAAATGTAATTAACTTAATTACACCAAGAGGTTTAGAAGAGGGAAATAACCTTAGAATACTTGTTTGCAAGATTGCCTAGAGATAAGTAAAAATTTGAACAGATGGTACAAATACCTCAACCAGGTTTTAAAAATACAAGTTACTATAAAGCTCATAAATGAACAGATACAATTTTATTTTACAATAGAAGCAGTGAAAGCAAATAGCTGATTTGACCAAAAGTTGAAAATTGACCAGATACACAAAGACAAAGATCAGAAGAGAGATATACTTGTGGTTGCTTTTATGGTTTTTTTTTTTTTTAATGGTACATATGTATAGTACATAATGATTATACTTGGAATTGTTACATGTATGGATATATTTTAGTCGTCGTGTCTTTGCCTCTTAAAATGTATTTGAAATGGTTATTCAGGTCTGACACATCCATGCACTCACTGAAAAAAATTTTAGTATGTTGTTGAGCCTCTATTGTGGAAGATACAACATCGATTTTCTTCAATGAAAAGTAACAGTACATTGTAGGAAAATAAAAATTTGATTGGTGTCCTCTGTTAAGGACACAGTATCTTAGAGCCAGAAGAGATTTCTGAGGGGCATAAAACTCAGTCTGCCATTTGGTGTTGAGGAAACAGATACAAAATTTGTGAGGTTTTACTAAAGGTATTAGGAGGCGTAGCTCAATCATTCTCACTTCCACTCAATACTTCGGTCATTCCCCAGCTTCTTTCAAATATTCTGATAATCATTAAAGACAGCAGACTATCTTATACTTATAAAAACCTAGAGCAACAAAATCACTTACATTGCATAACAAACTATGTAGGGGAACTCTGCTATACTAGTGAAGTTAAAAGTATATTAGCAGTAACTATATCACTTACTAGTTCCAAGACAGCAAGTAAGTGTTAAACTTAAGACTGTTCTGATAGGAGGCAATATCTGTTACTATGTTCCTGTAGTGGTAGGTACATTGGCAACTTGAGAAGCTTAGAAGTGTAAGTGACTCAGCAGGGAGCTGGGATTCTTGCTTTGTAAACATCTTAATCCTGTGCTAAAGGAGGGCATGGACATTGTGTAGTTCTACACTCCCTCCCTAGGGCCTGGAGGCCCCTGTCTAGAGTGACTCAGCACTCAAAGGATACATAAATGAGAGTGAGGAAGGACTGCTCATTTCACTTCCTGAGAGGAGCTCCAGTCACTGCAGTCAGTGTGGAAGGAAGTGAGAGAGGCTTGCTAGAAGCTGCAGCTGCTGGTCCCAACTTGCTGTTTTCTGCTGCCATGACCTGTTGCCCTCTAAAATGTGCTACTCTACCTTGGAGCCAGCCAAGTATGGACTGAAGCCTCCTCTAACTGTGAGCTAAATAAACCTTTCCTTCCTTAATTTTGAGTGTTGGGCATTTTGTCCTGGTGAATGAAAAATAACCAAGACAATTCCAAAAGTAATATTGTTCTTTACATTTAAACTGAAAATACAACTGTTTTAAATAATGATATTTTATTGCCTAGCATTTTCCAAATAAGTTTCTAATTATAAATTGTATATTGTCCCCTGGAGTCAATTTCAACTACACATTCTGAAATTACAGTAACAGAAAATGAGGCAAGAGGCTTTTTACAACTGGGCGCATGAGATCAGTTTCCTTAAAGTCAAGAACTGAGTCAAATCATAATCAGCTTCTCTTCTGGACGGCTAACAACTTAAGTTTATAGATCAAAAATTAAAGAAAAAGAAGGGCGGAAAGGACAGCCCACATTTTGGCCCTAGCCTTTCAAGGTCAGTGAGGACTAAGGACATAAGTGAACCTCTGCTGTGACATCCTATAACTAAGTGGTATCCCAAATTGTCTGTTCAAGGAAATTATGGGGCCAAAGAGGAATGCAATTGATGATGCAGAGTATGCCTCAGGAGAGCCGCATGGAGAGAAAGCATTCTCTCAGGCTTTCGCAGAAAGCAAATTGGCCAAGCAATGGCCATGATTCATCCACACGGCTGACACTGACAAAGGATCTAAAAACTGCAGTACAGAGTTTCAGGGTAAATCCTGAAGGAATTTGACTGACCTTGTCAGATACAAAAGTTACATTTCTTGTTATATAGGTGTTGCTTTATCTTGTTCTTAACCATCCAGTAGAAAAATATAAAAATGAAATAAAGCCATATTAATAAGCTGAGCTGTAAAAGGCTCAAGTAAACAACTTCTGACATTGTCAGTACTATGGAAAACCCACTACTATTATGATTACTGGACTACCTTGGAATATTTTGCTGAATTCATGCACCTACAATATTTAAGTGACAGTGGAATACCTTTCTCTGATAAAATTAAACAAGAAAAGGACACAAATGAAGGGCCATTTTGTATCTGTATATTCAACATACTTGCAATAGATATACAGCTACTTTCTCTTAATTCAATGAATAGAAAAATTTGTTCTAATAGTGTTTGTGGACAGGATAGCATGTCTGCATCTTGTACTATGAAGAATCACTAAAACAACAATATGCAATGTATTACTTATTGAAACTTCCTACCAATCAGTTTTGAAACTGTCTCATTGCTATTTGTTTCTCAATAAAATTATTAAAAGAAAAAGAACTGAGTCATTGCCTGGCACTTGGAACACACAGCAAGTGCTCAAAAATATTTATTAAATAAATTTATAAAATGCAACAAATATGCACAACTGATCTTAGTAGAAGGTGTACACAGTGTTAAAAGTAAAAGGAAAATCAAGCTTTGTTCATGTAGGCACCAAGGCCTTTGGGGAAAAGTCTAATCCAATAAGTGTAGTTCCAGGCAAAAGGAAACTTCAATATTCATTACAGCAAAGGCATTCAAGCAGTGCATGGAAAATTCGAAGGACCAGAGTAGCACAAGCTTATTCTATCACTTGTTGGCTTCACTGGGTGCTGAAGTTTGAGCCCCAGGGCATAGAATGGTCTCTGTAGCAGAGACCAACTAGGAAATAACTAGATGTAGTAGAATTTGAAGTCTAAGCCAGTAGATTCAAAAGGTAACACTATTATAGACCAGTAGAGCAATTTTCTTTATTCGTTGCCATTCTATATTCACCTTCTTGTTGTAGGACTGTACCATGTTACCACTAATCACATCACTGACAAAACAGGGAACACTTTATATTTTGTACAGCTAAAACTCTACTGTCTTGCTCTATAAATACTTGCTTCCATTGCTGCTTCCCTACCATATCCCCTTTGGGATCACTTTAGCAGTTTCTTCTGAGAATTCTTCTAAGCATTAGAAAGATTTCCAAGATATTCTGTTCTCAACCCTCTTTCCCATTTTGGATACCCTCCCCTATCAATCTCATCTGCCAGTTGGTGTTTAAAATGTCCTATATATAATTTTAAGCTTCTTCTAAGTAGCTCCTTCCACAAGGTCAGTTTTCAATCCCTTGAATCTTAGGTATAACCAGGAAGAAATTCACTACTTTTTCTCCTTCTGCACATCGCAACTTCCTTTCTGCTCCATGCTGTCCAATGGTATCATCTTATTACACAAACCATGATTGGCTCTGGATACTGCCACACTGAATAAATATATGCAACATAATTTCATTTTGTGTTTCCAACATATTAAATATTTTTGTTTCTTTTCATCTCTATTTTCACTGATATCCGTCAGTCTAACCTCTTCTTTTAGTGCTTTCTATAAGATAATGGTCTGCCAGATTATATTACCAATATTATTCAGCTTTCCTGTTACTGTACACAATATCTGTCATTCCTGATTTAAATGAGAAGTGGTTTAATTTATTTCATGGTTTTGGGGGATTCAGTCTATGATTATCTGGCTCCAAAGAAAAAAGATTTCATAGTAAGAGGACATAGCAAAACATGTATGCTCAGTTCATGGTATCCACATAGCAAAGCAGAGATAAAGTGCCACAGAGGAAGAGGCCAGGGACTACATATCTATGCTGTACAAGATTATGTCCACATGGCCCACCCAGAAAACCAGAAGTATGCTCCATCAAGCCCTGACAATCAAGTTGACACAGTCAAGTTTAATTGAGACACCACTGCACTACCACAGTGATCTTAAAAGGCAAATCAAATCACCAGAAAGTTAACTATATGTTAACTTCCTGGCATATTTATTGATGATGCGTCCTCCACTACATGTCAATATGAAATATTGTAGTCTCTCTACTATATCTTAAAGTCAAAATTCATAATCATTATATGCAAAACAACTTTCATGACCCAAACATTCTGAACTCTCCAATCACCTTCTTGCGCTAGTACTGTTGAATTTCTTGGAGTTTCTGCATGTAGTGAATTCTTGTGCTTTTGTGGAGAAATCCATCTCTCACTTAAGTGACAATAATAATCTCACCTGTGTTTTAAGACTCAAATCAAAGATTTTCTGTTATGCTTTGCCTAGTTTTTATGGCACTTCTGAGAAAGATGAAACACTTCCTTTTCTTGTACCTATACTATGCATTTTACAAAAGTTTCCTGGTGTCATTCTTCTTTTCTTTTAATTACATCCATGTTTATGCAATTGTAACTCCTTAGGCATCAGGAGCTATGTCTTATTTACATTTTGTTTCAGAACACATAGTACCATTTCTGACACTATGCTTGACAAATGTTGAAATGATTGATAATTGAAATAATGAGCATGTCAGAAAGTTCTAGTGGATGAAGAAGTGAAAATGAGTAAAGGAATTTTAAGATGAAGAATCTGAATCAGCATGGCAAACTCTAGCCTCTCTGCACCTCCTGTGTCTGAGTTTTAATCTCCAGTTAAGATTCCATTTGTGTTACAGAAGTCTTTGGCTTTGAAATATTGCCAGCAACAAAGCCACCCTCTGGCACCACTGGATCTCACAACAGGAAATCAGGGAATCAGCTGCATATAGGAATCTTTATAAAAGTCAATTTTCAATTAAAACAGTAGGGAGCTGCCATTTAAATAATTTTTGTTTTGCTAGAAACCTGGAACCTCTTATGACTCAGTCTCAAAATGTACATAATTATCATCAATAATTTGAATTAGAAAGTTTCATTCTTACCCACAGAAAGCTGCTTATTCTTGGTTTTCTTTCCAAGCAATTTACCCTGCTAATTTGGAGCTCACTAAATTTAATCCTAGAAAGAATATCCATTAAATTTGGATATTTATCTGAGAACTTGTAATATTTATCTTTTATTATTTATCTGAGAACTTTCCAAACTGGATCAGTCTTTAGAGATACCTAAGCCTATCCACCCCATCTTCTTCACAAATGAAGATCTAGAGACTTGGAAATGTTAAGTTCCCAGGATCAGACAACTCCCTGTGAAGCCAAGCCCTTCTCCTTTGTATTCCCCTTAATCATCTATTTATCTATTTAGAGTCAAATAAAACCATTGTAAATGAGGCAGTATTCTAACACTGTCCTATATTCTAATGTTGGAAACCCTGCAGCATCAAATATACTCTGAATATTAAAGTATACAAGAAGCAGAGGGTGCCTAAGGAGAGTCACAAGGAGAGAAAATATTCTCTCAGGCTTTTTCACAGAAAGAAAATCAGCCAAGCAATAGCCACAACTCACCCACATGGCTGACACTGACGAAGGATCTAAAAACTGTGGTACAGGGTTTCAGGGTAAATCCTGAGGGGATTTGACTGACCATATCAGATTCAAAAGTTACATTTCTTGTTATACAGGTCTTGCTTTATCTTGGTCTTAACCATCCAGCAGAAAAGTATAAAAACAAGGTATAAAAAGTAAAACCATATTAATATGCTGAGCTGTAAAAGGTTCAACTCAACAACTTCTGACATTGCCAGCTCTACGAAAAAGTCAGTACTATCAGGGACTACTGGACTATATTAGATTATTTTGCTGAGTTCATGTACCTACAATATTTTAATGGCAATGGAATACACATCTCTCACATAACTAGACAAAAAAGGGGATACAAATGGAAGACCTTTCGTATCGGCATGTACAAAATAGTTAGAATAGATATACAGCTACTTTCTCTTAATTCAATGAGAAGAAAGATTTGTAATTGTGTTTGGACAGGATATCATGTCTGCATCTTGTACTACAAATAACCACTACGAAACAACAATATGCAATATATTAATTATTGAAACTGTCCTAGTAATCAGTTTTGAAACTGTCTCATTGATATTTATTTTTCAATAAAATTAATTAAAAAAAAACCAAGCAAGCATGAGCCAAAAGGTCACATACACTGTCAGGTGTTTTTCTAACATGTCTTCTTGTAACACCCTCTATTCAATCCTCTCTGAAAAGAGTGGCAGTTTCTGCTTCCTCCCCACTTATGAACAGAGAAATGGCTCAGTAATCCTAATAAGACTTTGGTCTTTCAAGTGGTCACCTTATATGAAATAATCACCGTTAATTTCTAAGTTCATCACTCTGGAGTCTCTCTCCCCTTAAGGTGATAATTAGAGTAATAATCTCACTATCAGGTGTTTCTTGGGAATTAATGATCAACTGAGGTTAATGGCCCACAAAATAGCCATGGCCCATCAACTGCACCCAGCCTGCCATTAATCCCCAGGAAATGTCTTGCTTCTCAATTGCTATTGCTTAATTTAGGCTCTCTTCATTCTCATCACACCTTGCAATAGTGCTACCTCCACCAAGAGGCTTTGTGTTTTATTTTATTAGTCAATGTCCTAATTATTCAGTAAGAGTGGTTCCCTAACTGGTGGTCAAATAAACTAGAATGTACCTTATTAAAAGTTAGCATAGAAGCCATTAAATGTCTCTAGACAAACAATTACTTTATAATATCTTTACAAGACTTGTGCATCAATAAATGGGATAGGTACTGTGTCCTTACAACTATAACTCTTAACATGTTCTCCAATTCACCCTAAGTCTTCTGTCCTTTCTTCACTGCTTTCCCTAGTTTGGTAAATGAAGCTATAGTAAGGCTAAGGGATTAGGATGCAGAAAACATTCCTATACAATATCCCTTTCATCACAAAAGTGAATTTCAAAGTTACAAAAGGTCCCTATCGTTGGTATTGAAAAAATATTTTTTCAACAAATAGCACTAAATAAAAGTAAAGAAAAAGACACATGTATTGTTATATTTTCTTATAAATGTAAGAATTAGAAACAATAGGGGTGGAGGTAGAGTATGAAATAAATGCTTTTGTTAAATTAATAATCATTATTCTTCTTAATGATAGTATGATGCAGAAACAAATACTGAGAGATTTTGAAAAAGGTTGCAAGAGTACTATTGAAAGGTCAGAGACTTAGCCTATAATCTGCCAATGGCTATAAGAACTTTGACAGATAATTTATTGTTTTTAGATCTCAGCTTCCTCACCTGGCAAGTAAGGTAATGATATAGCTAACCTCCCTGTTTATTTTCAGTCATAATCTATCCACGAATCCATATAGCAACCAATTGTCATGAATAGAATTTCATCATATGTGATATAGATTTTTTCAAAATATTAATTTTGTTTTCTCCTAGCTGAGGCATTGACTCACATATGCATTCTTTTTCTAAATTTTAGAGCACAGGCAATGAGGCAAAGAATGTAAATATAAAAGGAAAGTGATGGTGTTAAGTTTTATTTTAAAAAAAAACAGGTATAAAGACAAGTATGTGGTCTCTACTCCCATGCTAGGCAGCTTCCAATTCAACAGAGGAACCAGAAAATATTATTCATAATGACAAAAAGAGATAAGTGTGAAATGAGGGTTTAAAAAAGAGATTGAAATGGACTTGGACCAAGAGGAAGTTGGGACATTTGAAATGGAAGCTGAAGAAAATAGTCACATATTTAAGCTTAAGGTAGCCAAAACCTTTGATCTCAGAATTGCGGATAAGGAGGTAAAGTTGGAAAAGTACATGAGATTATGTCTAGTTAGATCTACAATTCACAGGAAGAAGTTTGAATTTTAATTGAGGTAAATGGGAACTATTAGACTTCTGGCAGTTGATTAAAAACTTAATTTTCGACCTTGTCAAAGAAAATATAAAATTGCTTTAATACTACACTAAGAATATAAAGTATTTTAGGCCTATCAAACATTGAACACAACTTTTAAAAACACAATTTTAAAAAGTTAGTACATTAAATAAATGTCTAGGATAACTGGCTGAATCATTTCCTTCATGCCGAACTTGTAAGCAAGTTACCAACTTACTCATAATTGAGTTAAGAGCTTTCAGAGAGGTCAAGGACCCTTGCATTAGATGGAAACAAGTGGCGGAGGTAGCTCCCCCACCTGTAGAATGATGTCATATTGTGCTGCTGTGTGCTTGCCACTGTGTGGCAGTGTACAGTAGCACAGTATTTGGCCAAAGCCCTGGAGGACTGAAAACAAGAGGAAAAGCAGTGGTAAATGAAAGGGACTACAGAGACATGGAAAGCAACAGCCACGGGGGAAATGAGCATTTTTTCAGAGACTGGACTGAGGTAGTAAAATGGTACATGTTTCTCATTCTTATTACTTGGGTCATTGAACCAATGGTACAGTTCTAAAGAACAAAGACAAGATCATGGAAGATGCAAAGGTTTTTTTAAGCTTTACCTCATGTATTTGTGTCAAAAGTATATAAGAATATTCAATAGAAAGAACCAATAATCATTGTGTTCTCCATTCATGAATGAAGAAGCAAATCAAACCACATCACTACGTGATCTTACTTTAGACTTCTGGAATTTTTGTATGATCCAATACAATGTGATATGTAATCTTCCAAGAGAATTGTTGAAAGCCTCAGCATTTGGGACTTTCAAACCCTGACTGAACAACATATTAGGAAGGATTTTAAAGGAATCAGTTTTTCACTGAGAAAAATGAACTAGATGACATACTTCATCCTTCTACTTTTGTGCTGGTCCATAAAATTTTAAAGAAAGAGAAAGGATTATTCCAAATTCTTTTATCTCTGCATTTATATTTTTGGCTATACTAATGCAACTAATAAAAGAGAAAGTATAACTCATATTATGACATTGCAACTTTATAACAGGTAAAATAACACTAGGAAGGAAGGGTAATTTTCAAGAGATGGGAAGTGAAGAAGTCACCAGTTTTACTGGGACTTGAAGCAAATTATATAGCTCCTTTGGTGCTCAAATGTTCATATAAAATGGTAGGACTAGGATTAGATCTTTGTACAGCATATTTATATATTAACCTTTTTTCTTCAACACATGTTACATGTTATCCATATATCACATGTTTATAAGATAATAAATTCATTAATAAATATGTGCATATTGTCCAGTCTAACATTTTTCCCTAATGAAGACTGAACATGGTGGCATGCACCTGTATTCCCAGCTCTTGTGAGGCTGTGTGAATCACTACAAGTCCAATCTAGTGAACCCTTCCCTAAAAAATAAAATAAAATAATCATTTTCCCTAATGAATCAAACTTTGTCTAAGCAAAGGGGAAAAAAAAAAAAGGAAAAGTACAGCTACAATCACTGAAAAGTCTAGAGAGAAACATTAAAACATCTGGGTCCAGAAGTTAAAATCATGCTTTCATGAGGAAACTCTATCCATGAGAATGTGGATGGGGTGGAGTTGTGCTGGGTGAGAGGGGATGACCCAAAATCACTCTGATAAGAAAAAAAAAAAACAGCAAACTCAACTTCAAATTCAAACACAATGCTTTAATATGGATTGGGTTCAGCTTCTAGTAACAGCTGTCCACAGTAAGACTGAATTTAATGTCTCTTTTGCCAAACAATTCACATGTAAGCAATCCAGAGCTGGTTTGAAAACTCCTCTGTTATACAGGTAACTTCAAACTTCTGTTCTGCCAACTTGAGTGTGGCTATTTTCCTCTTTTTCCAGAATGGAGTCCTAGCCAATATATCCATATGGCAATTTTCAAGAAAGAGGAGAGGAAAAAAAAGCCTCAATGAGATGATCAGTATTCTTTGAAAGAAAACTCCTTGGAAGCAGCTGCACTATACTGGTCTACTCCTTCTCTCTGCCACAGTGAACTGCAAGGCATGTCATGGCTTGTGTTCATTCAGGCTGCTATCTGTCGCCTAATAGTTGTACCTGCAGAGGGGAAAGCATCCATTGTGAGATAAGAAATCAAATATTTGCCAAAATTTTCACACTTATAGTAAAACATAAGTGCTGTGATCAGAGTTGTCTGTGTCCTGTATTCCCTCCAAGACTGTGAAGCAGTTTATGAAATATAATAATTATTCAAAAAATACCTTTTAAGAGAAAATATCAGTGAATTCTTGCATCCATAGGTCCACTAAACAATTTTATGGGTAATGCAGCTCACGAAAGCTTTGTTATAGATTGCAACAGCAACAAAGCAGCTTCTTCACACTTTGCAGGTCATATGGAGAGAACACGAAATACGGAGTCCCAGAATGGTACAATATTGCTTTGCCAGATCACCACTGGCTACTGTCATGATCCTCAGAAATTTATCTTGCTCTTAAGATAAAACAGTGGGTCTAAAAGTCTAAATTTTCAGGATGTTTTAACTAAGTTAAAACATGTTGAGACACAAAAGATAGTGTATGACACATGATGAACCCTCAGTGCTGACTACTTTTTTCTTTATCTGTATTCCTGGACAAACTCTAGACAAAGAGAAGATTTCTCCAAGAGACCCTGGGAGTCTTGGGTGGAGATAATTTGCACTCACATAGAAGATCAGGTGCCATGAACTTAAATCTTCCAAAATTTAAGCCTGAATTCCCCTTTGGTAGACCCTATCAAATATACTAAATTCTCAAAGCCAACAGTGAACAAAACATTTCAAAATTATGTGAAATTTTGGGATATCATTCTGTCAATCATGGACATGTTTTTGACCTTAAATATATACACATACATAAAATAAAGAATTTAATTTGTTGAAAATATAGGTTGTTATAAATTGCTATTCAGAAAAATCTAATTTAAAGAGAGAACAGTGATAAAATAATGCAAAATATTATGGCATATTTCCTTCCTATACTATAAAGCATGAATGAAAATACTATTTTCAAAATCATTTTAATTAATATGGTTCTGAAAATAAAAAAAACAGCAGAGATAACAGACTAAAATATATTTAACCTGATACAGATACATTTATCTTTGAGAAGTCATCTGAAGAAAGATTTGTGGCTAAGATAACCACTAAAGGTTGGGTTTACTGGGAAAACTAATTCTGAAGTAGGTCAAGAATTCCTTCAAAGCAGTAGATACCCTTAAAAAGCATCTAAACTGTCAACTGCAAATCGAGTAACTGTTGATCCTGCAAAATTTCTTAGTGTCACTATGAAGTGAACTAAAAAGAACCAAAAAAATGGTCAACATCTTGAAAATCATAAATTGCTTTTAGGATTTAGTTTTTCCATCCTTCTAAAGGTTGCATTTAATAAAATAATCTGATGCTTTCTCCAAGTCAATCATAATAACACAGATTCCCAAATCCAATTTGCTATTATTTTTCTACTGAGATTTAAGCATTTTTCAGCCTTAGAACTAGTCTTGTTATCAGCAAAAGTATTTACCCGTAAGCTCAGTAAGTATTATGAATTTTTGGAAGAAAATAGCAATGACTTGCTGATGAAGTGTTTTATTTCCTAAGCTACTTGTGTGGACAACCTACCAATGATATCAATCCCTGAGGATTTCCTTGGCCTGCATTGGTGGGAGTTGTTTTGTCTCTTGTTAGAAGAGAACAGAGAGGAAGTCATATTTGTCAAATGTCAAATGTTTATTCTCTGTCATCCAATAGAGCATCTTATCCTAAAATAACAGTGGCAGGGGAAATTAATATTTCCATATGAGGAATTGATCTTCCAAAAGGTGGTAAAAGAAAATCTATCTATGCAGGACCAGACTCTGATTTAGGCAGGACACGATCTTTACCAGAAGTTTTTGATTTTTTTTCTTACAATGTAGTGCTGTTTTCCCAGGGAAGAAAGCTAAGGAAAGTTGAGGAAGAGATACACTGTGAGGAAGAAGTGAAAGCTTTCTTGAGGTAGGCAGTTATCTAGCAAATAGTCCAAAGTAGTGAGCAGTCATAGGCTAAGAACTTCAGGGGAGCACAGAAAGTTTTCAGTCCCTCAAATGCTTACCTCCCTCTCCTGTATCCATGGCCTACTACTGATGCCAAATTTAAATTTATGATTGCAGTGATCTGCTATGAAACACATACTCATCTTAGGTCAATGTTCAGCCACAGAAACAACAAGAATCGGATTCACTTAGGAAGTCTCCTTAGTGCTCTGTGATCAGAATGTTAGTAAATGCAAAAGTAACAACATCTGTCCTTCCTTGAATGCTTGCTAGGCAACATACTAAAGGCACACCAAGCATTAGATTAATCCATTTTTAATAAATCACATGTGCTAACAACTATTATTTCTCCATTTCACAGGGGTAGGCAATGTGGGTGAAGTAGAAGAGGTTAGACAACCGAGGGAGGTTGCCCAGCTCACAAGCAGCTGTGTGAAGATGTGACCAGCTAATCTGTCTGGTGCCCAAATCCAGGCAGCTTGGTTCTGGTGTCTCCTCCCTACTGAATCCCCTAAGCCCTTCCAGGGGTATTGTCACCTGCTCCATGGACAGATTTGTTCAGGCTTCAGAGGAGGTGACATAGAATTTATGAGCAGCAACTTATCTCTAATTATGTCCTGAATAGTTTCTCTAATTTTTACAATTTATATAATTTTTATAAGATAAATCTTTCTTCCTTCAGCAGCTTTTCTTACTATTAGCTTTTCTTCTTTTTAGCAGCTCTACATAACTGAAAATGTGCTCATAATATTATAAAATCTTCTTAAATATAGAGGCAAATTGGGAGCTCCATTTCCAGTCTCTCTTAAGCATTGTAATTTGAAAACAAAAGTGACTCAGGTATGAAGGAGACACAATCTTTTCTTATTCACTTTCCTCACTTATCTCCTTTGGAATATTTTCTAGGGCCTTTGTTTAAAAAGTGTCTCAGTATCGTTCCTCTTTTGATTTCATTAGCAATTTCTCATTTATTTGCAGTCTTGTTATCAGCAATTCTTTCCTATCTTACAAGCAGAGTTCTGAGGTTTCTTTCCCTTCAGACTTTGTGAGATAGTAAAAATATAACTCCATGGAGACTTTTGCCTTATTCAAATTTTTACTCTGCTTTCATATCTGAATCAAATCATTCCAGTGTTAATTGATTGGAAATACTGGTTTACTAGCTCACAACTAGAAATACAAGTTGATGGGTTCAACTTTGTCTCTAGGGACATATATCACCAAGTTTTTGTCAAGAGATCTATTTTTAAAGGAGACAAAAATGGAAATAACCAGGTGAGTTTTGTTGACGTGTCACTTCAATACATGGCTGTCAGAAATGTGGAATACATTTGTCTTTTTTTCAGAGTCACTAAGACACTGTTTTTCTGTGTCGTGAATCTCTAAGGTAAGGAAGCTGACTCCTTTCTTTCTCACCATCTCTTTCTAACTTTCAAAGTCCTTTAATTATATGCTTTTCTCTCTGTCCATGGTAATACCCACTGATGGGTCCTACAGTATTTAAAAATCAGTATGTTCTGTAGTCTCAGACAATTTAGCTGATAATTTGTAACACACAAGTCTTGAAAAAGGAAAACAAAACCTCTGTCACTAAGATCTCTTTGTTTATTCTGCCAGTCATCCTGATTATCCGAGTCACAGAATGACTTCCTTCCAACTGCTGAAAATATTCTCTTTAGTTGGGTTTTAAAGGCGCTTCTGAATCAATTGCATTTCCTACTCACATCTGGAGAGTGAACACTGTATGGAAACTTGAGAGTTGATTGTAAAATTAAAGTAAGTAACGTTCAGATGACTTTTCTTCTTTGTCTATTTATTTTTCTGCCCAGTGACGTAGGATTATCCTTTACATCCAAAGCACTCTTGGAAGACTAAAATCACTCAGCAGCTAAAGTCACACAGTTGGCCGGGCGTGGTGGCGCATGCCTGTAATCCCAGCACTTGGGAGGCTGAGGCAGGAGGATTGTCGTGAGTTCGAGACCAGCCTGAGCTACAAAGTGAGCTTAAGGCCAGCTTGAACTGCATAGTGAGACCCTGTCTCAAAAAGACAAAAAATAAAATAAAATAAAATAAAAAATAAAGTCACACAGTTGTGGGTGGGAGGTTTCCAGTCACGCCTTTGCTACAAATCAACTAGAAAATCTCAGGAAACAAGACCAAGGTGTTAGCTCACTGGTGTGGAATCACTAGCCTCGGGCCCTAATAGAACCTTCCAGAAAGTCAAAGACAGACAGCAGGTAATTTCAGTCTCAACCAGGCAGATCTCAGCCTGGATGAGGGGCATGCTTCTGTGTTATCACAAGCTGATATGTCTGTCACTTTTTCCAGCAACAAAACCCCATATTAAAGCCTTGCTATGCACAACAGTCAGGTATTTAGAATGAGTGGGGGAAGATCCTAGCCCTAAATATCCACTAATTAGATTGCAAATAGATGACCTACTATGTGTGGCTTCAATCCCTACACAGACAGGGAAACCTAGTTTACCTGTTCTTTTCTTACATGAGCAAGGACTTCCATCTTTCAAGGTCTAGGAGACCCTCTCAATTAACAGATGTTTTCTTAAGAAGAGGAGAAGAGTAGTACCTTAAAGCCTGTTTTAAAGGAATCTAGGGGGCTAGGGCTCTGTCTTCAACATCCCTGTATTCTCTAGTCTTCAAAGGTTACACTTTCCCCTTGATGTACATTCCTCAGATTACCTGTTCCCAAACAATAGGTCAAAACCTCATGATATATGGCCTCAAGAATCCAGAAATTTACCAAGTTTACCAAGATCTCCTCCCTGCTAAGGGCTTCTTATGCACTAAGTAAACAATAGGAGAAGATAACAGGTATAGTAATGTGCACGTAGTAACAGGACCACTAAACACTTCAAAAAGCTGGCTTGCTTTGTAGTGCTGGCTGGCCTTGCACTCACTCCAGAGCCCAGGCTGACTTGGCATTTGCTGCCCTTCTCCTGACCTGGACTGTGGGCAGTAGGGGATCCCAGGCATGCATTGCCACAGCCAACTGTTTACACATATGCAGCATGGAGGGAAACTGCAACAGCCAGGCATTTAGCTCATGTAATTGTGTCTGAGTACCTACAGTATTGGTAATAGACTTAAATTATTTCCAAGATGGCCTGATGTAAACTAAAACATTTTCTCTTCAGTCTTACTTTTAGTAGACTACTACAGAACAAGTTTGCTCTGGTGAGTTTGGCTCTCCCATCCATGAGTGAGTGAGAGAAAAATAGGCAAGCATCCTCATGGCTCTCTTATAATGCACTAAGTACAAAAGAATGAGAAAAAGATTGATTTAAGCCACTTATCAACATTGCAAAATTAATGTTTACAATGAAAGACAGCTGACAGAAAAATAAAAGTATAAATTAATAAATATTCATGTGATTGAGATTCTTATTAATATATTTTTAAAAATCTAAGATGATCACACTTTAGAATACATTCATATTTTAAAAATTCTGTTTTTTCTTGTTCACTCCTAGAGCATGTCAAAATATATCTCTGGAATCGCCCTTTTGTTACCGTCTACATTTTACTTGTTTTTGAAAAACAGGAGAAATCATCTATGCATTAAATTATCTGTACTTAGTGCGATCTCATCTTTTTATTTTAAATAACACTCTGGATTGAACCCTGGGCCTTCACATAGAGCTACATCTTCAGGATCCTCTTAAGTTTTAACTTTTATCTCTGAGACAGATAAAAGTTTCACCAAGTCAAGTTTGAATTTGTTATCTGCCTGTCTCAGCCTCCCAGAGTTCTTGGATCACAGGCATGCACAACTACAGCTGGTTTTAATCTCACCTTTTTGGTGATCATGAAAGAGTTTTCTCCTAATCTCCCTGCACCTGACCATAAATTCCCTAGCTCATTATTTTTCAAATGTTTTATAAAACTTAGAACTTTTCCTACTTACAAAATCTTACCATCATAATTGTTAAAAGAAAAAAAAAGGGGACACAAAATTACATCTCCACATGGTAGGCTGCTGCCACAGCTCACTGTAAAGTTAAAAGTTCTCATCCTCAGGGCTAAATTAATTCCTAATGAGCAATGAGGTCCCCAGAAACTCTTTCAGATAAAAAAAATCAAGCCAAGTCCCATAGATAATTTTATACTTAAAACAAATAACCAGGAAAGATCATATATGCTTATTAGTTCACTGAAATAACTCCTATATCTATGGCCATGGCAACAAGCATTGGCTCCCCTGTGTCCATAAATGTTCAGATTAAGAAAGTTGAGTAATGATTGGAAATTGATATGTTCCATTATTCTTCTAATTTTGTTTGGTTTCCTGAAATTGCCATTATGCTACAACCTCACTGGGCTAAAAATACATCAAAATTCACCAAGATGCATTGTAGCTGCAACTCTCTAGCACATAATAATGTACATTTTTTCACATTGCAATTCCTTCTACATAAAATATTATTCTTGTCCAAGCTTTAGCAAGAAAACCCCTCATTTCCTTTGGCAGATAAAGAAAATAAGACTCTTTAAAGTTGCCAGAATTTTAAAAAGCCTATTAGTAGTAATAGAAGGTTAACAATTAAATTTCTGATTCTCAAGATGATAGTGCTCTTCCACTATGCATTGTTAAGGAAAATTTTCAAAAGAGTAAAACTAACTCTCAGACAAGCATAAAATGAATATTGTCAATGGTTTAGCATAACTCATTATTTAATAAGGAAATGGCAAGATGATTAAAGCTGATCCAAAGATATAAATATATGAACAAATAGAATATTGAAATGGATATGAGACTAGTTATAATCTAACATAACCATAAACTAAAACTTTTGGAGTTAGCTATTTGACTAAATAAACCCCTCCAAATTAGCATCTAGCCATGTATATTTAAGAATAGCCCAATACATAAAATGTTAAAAATCAGCTCCTTTCATAAAGAACATCCCATATTCTCCTTTGCTTATTTCTTCAGTTCGGGATAATTTTTCTGGCGGTGCTTGATAGCAGTTTTACTACAAACAGAAAAAAACTTAAAAACTCATTGCTACAGATTTTCCAATAATGGGGAATTGGCTGTGAAATGCAGAAAAATTATAGTACTGTACAGAGAAAGTGCTTGGCCTGAAGGCATTAGAAATAGTAGCTATTAATTTTCAGTGAGGGAATCAAGAATGTCTGGCTAAAAGGAAAAGCTGCGAGTAATGCTAGGCTCAGGAATAACAATACACTCATAAACCAAAAGTTTGTCTTTATGATTCTAGGCTCATTTTCTGTTTCACAGAGTTTCTGCTCCTGGCGAGGTAAATGGAGAACTTTGACAAAATGGCAAAACCTACCTGCCCTTGAGGTACATTATAAAGAGGGGAAGCGAATCCTGCAATAGCAATCCGGGAGTGAATCCAGGTTCCTGTGGCAGCCAGAATAACAGTCGCTTCCACTCTGGAAAAGAGGTGAAGAGATTAGGAAAGGCTTCCTGGAGGAAGCAGCCAGCCCTGTGCTTGGTGTGACAGGTTACGTGACAGTGACAGAGGACAAGGAAAGGCAATCCTATGGCTAGCACGTGGAAATATTAATGTACTTAGTGGTACAGAGCTGGAAGTGAAAAAAACACTGAGATGTGAACATCAAGAAGAGAAATCTCTGCTGTGCTGAGGAGATTCTTCTTGCAGACAATGGAGCTTTTAGACTTTATGCTGGGAAATACAATGCTGTAGGTGGATCTCTGACAGGAACGAAGAGTTTACTTAAAAGGGGGAGGACTGGGAGTAGAGAGACCTGTTAGGATACTTTCTGGATGTGAGAAGGTGAGGAGATGATGGAGAGAAGAATCTGACCCAGGGCTGTGCTGACATCTGGAGGAACAGGACAAGTTCCTGGAGAAGCTGGCCTACATAGATCTCTTCCTCGTAGCTCTGTCTTCCTTTCCAACAGAAAAAAACCCAACTTTGTGTTTCACAGGATGAGTACACTGGAGGAGAGCCATGGCCAACCCTGTCAGCCAAGGGAAGGAGGCCAGCAGGCTTTGCTCAGATGCTGCTCCACTCTCATCATGTTCTCTGTCTCTGTCTCTATTTGTCTCTGTCTGTCTTTCTGTCTGTCTGTCTATCTGTCTCTCTCTCTGTCTCTCTCTCTCTCTCCCCAACCAGCCTGAAGGGATATACCTTATTTCTTCAGTTCATCTTGCACTTTTCATACTCCAGCCACCATCAGTGACCTCTGAAAGAATTTCCATGTTTCTGAACAAGCCGTACATTTTAGTACTGCAAAGTAGTTGATGCAATTTTACTCAGCAGTTTCTTTACAATTAACTATTTATTCTTGGGGTCAAAAAAAATTTAAACAGCTTTGAAATACAAATAAAAGCCCAAGAACTTGCTAGGTATTTCCTTTTGAAAGTAAAGGAGTCAGGCAAACTGTATTTATACTGCAAAAAAAAAAAAAAAAAAAAAAAAAAAAAAAAAAAAAAAAAAGAAAATAGAAAGGTTTTTCTCCTCTCAAATCTATCAGCTGCCTCCACATGTATTCAAATTTTCTGCTTTGACATTTCTTAGAAATATATTCGTTTATTTATGTTTTTCTCTTCTTTTTTGCCTCTTTCCCTTTCTTTCCTTCTTTTTCCTTTCTTTCTTCTTTTCTTTTTGTTTCTACCTTGCTTGCTATCATTCTGTATGAGGCACTTATTCAACACAAGTTACTACTACATCTCTTTTGATATATTCTGAGTGGAGGGGTGCTCAGGAATGAAAATACACAGACCCAGACGAAGTGCAGAAACATCTCAGGGGTGCTGAAAACCTCAAAGATGCTTTTTAATTTTGTATCCTTCAAGACTTGAGACCTTTAATTAAGAAAGGATATAAATATAACAAACATGGAAGAATTCCCTGAAGTTTAAGATAGGGACCCCAACATTATGCCAGGGATAAGAACTGTGCCTTGAAAACTCTTGATTGACTCCACTAATGAGAGGCTGAGATTTCTTCCTCATAACCCTATGCTTGTCTCTCGATTAATTTCCTGCAGTACTTAATCTTCAGTGCATGACACTTTAACACTAAGCTTATTATTCTAAAAATAGTATTCTAGCTCTGCCATCTTAGCAAAGATGTATGTGAAGACCTCATTTTTACATGCTTTCCTTAGCTGCTTAAATGTTCATACCAGGCCTGCACAAAATAAAATAAACAACTATACTAACAAAGCTAAGTAGATTTTCATCGGGCTCAATTTCTCAGCTCCTCTACATAAAGCGATTTTCACATAGTTTCCTACCCAAAACCTCACTGGAATTGATAGATGTTTTTCTGAGGAACAAAGAGGAAAGTCACTGTTTGCCTCTGAGAGAAGCGGCGTATCTCTATCTACACAAACACATCAAGGTAGCTCATTCCATACCACCTTGGACTGTGCCTTCCAGTGAAATTTTATGACAACTTCTCAGATAAAAATAAATTGTGGAGGATTTTATCGAGACTCTAGGTTAAGAAATTCATTATGCCAAGGGAACAAGGCGAGAGTCAGGCCTCCCGACAGAATCGGAGGGAACAATTTAGGGGTGGTAATAAGATGAGATTTATGTTTCAATTCTTTTCTGTTTCTTGGCAGTGTTAGGTGGATGGATGCGCAGGAAGACATTTCGGCTCACAGAAAACCTTTACTAGCAGACTGAGACATCTTAACACTTCACTGCGGTCTATTGAAAGCGCGGTGTTCGCTGTCATGAATGCGGTTGCCTTGCTGTATCAGATTTTCCTAAACTTATAACGTGACGCCTGCTATTGCCACCTGCTGAAAATCCTGCCCTGCTTCCTGGGCACACTGCTCTCTCCCTCCCAAGCAGAAGACTCAAATGGCTGAAATTCAAGATGAGCTTGGCTCTGTGCCAGGATGCCCGGGAATACATAATCAATAGGAAAAGCACGCTGACCTTGAATTTCTCCTTCATCACTCTTCCAAAGACAGGTTCTTACCTCATCTTCTGTGCAAAATAATTAAATAATGAAGTTTTAAGAACCATAGGTTACCTATATACATAACTTTTGAGGTAGCACTGTCAACTATATGGCTGAAGAAAAAGAAAATCTCTTCAATGGCATATTACAGCACATCCCAAAATTTTCTCTTCTTCAACAACATAAATTTTAACCCCAGTGTTTCAGGCAAGAAACCATCTCAGAATTGCTTTACAAGTCTGGGAAGGCATAAACACAAATCAATGATACTGTGCTTTCAGTATTTTGAGAATGCTGATTCTAAATAAGATTCGGTAAGCTATTTACACTCCTATGTGCATGGTGCAAGGACCTTGAAATTGAAGTGTTTAATTATGTGACAGCTATTTTAAGATGGTGAGAAAATATCACAGTACTCTGACTTTATCTTCTTACCAACAAAAGCAAAATAGGGGAAAAAGATGAAACACATGTAAATTGACAAATCTCTTGACTGTACACTGTCTACCACAACATCTTTGCTGCTGTGCATCAGTAACGCAACAAATTCATCCATGTCATCTGCACACCTCTAGGTTGTTCTCCATCCAGGTGAGCCCTGCCCCCTGTCTCTGCTTTTTGCTGCCCCCATCTCTAGAGATAGGTTCTCTCACATGTATAGTTGCCATCTGCTTTGTGATAGCATTGTAGACACTGACTCTTTCTCTTCTAAAATGACAGAATTTAGACCTCCCACTCTCTCCCAGGATTTGGTAACTTTCACTCTTCTTACACATCACTACAAATAAGCTGTTTCACAGGCTTCCTGACCACAAGCCAACCTTCTTTGTCCATCAGTCTCTAGCAGGGTCCATGGTCCACTGCAGAGCAGTCCACATAGTAGCCAAAATGCTGCTGCCCATATCACTTACATAGACCTCCCCTGGGGAGTCACATTTACTTTTGATGCCCTGTTCCACTCACACTGAATCTGACTATCTCTGCTGCTCTTTTACAATGGTGGCTTCAGACACAATTTTATATCTTCTCGGTATGAGACCTCCACCATTTTCCTGTGTAGCACATACCTGATCTCTAATACTATAATTATTTCTCTAGGGAAATCCTTCCTGCCCCCAAGAACAAAGCCAAGGGTCATCTCTCCACACTCCTAAACTCCCTACCCTTTCTCATCATGCCTGGCTCCTATCATATCCTATAGCTGTGTCTGTCAATCTCTGTCACTGCATGAACTCCATGAGATCAGAGATTATGCCTGTCATATTACAAGTGTGTTTCCTATACTGGTATATTAACTGCCATACATAAAGGTGGATGTTCCCAAATGACAAATAAAAGCTCTTTTTCTCTTTTGCTCATTGATTCATTTCTTTGTAACAGTGGCCTGGCACATGAATAAATATAAGAATGCCTGAAATGGGTAAGCAGTGTTTCTGCATCATCTCTTTATAAGCTAGAAACTTTTTAATTATATGACTTTTATAACTACATATAACTTTACTCCATATATGTCTGAAAGTGTGTAAAATAACTTAATATTTAAATATACTGAAACTTAATTCATGCATCAAGTAAATTGAGTTACTCAAAAGTAGCAGAGCTTCCTATAATTGCATTTGAGAATATTACAATTCTTGGACAACAAATTTAGCAGATAAGGAAGGAATCCTGTTGTATTGTTTAAATTTCTCTGACAATGAAAAGGATAAAACTTCCATCTACAGAGCCAGAACTTTTCTTGAAACTATTATCAGGTAGAAATTTATGGCAACACTTCATGCATAAGTACATAGTCTTACAAAGACAGTATCAAAACTTACATTTTTTTAACTGAAGGCATAAATATAAAGGGCAAGAGATTATTCTCTCTTCAACAGAGGTGATTATGTTTTATTATAACCCAGCAAAAGTATTTTCATAAAAGTTTGATAAAATAGAGATGGAGCTAGACACTTGTTTTGGTAGTCCAGCAATAAACATAATCTTTGTGAATGAGAATAAAAATAAAGACAAACTGGAATTCTACCGTGGAAGTGTAAATGGATACATATAAAATATAATAATTTGACACTTTAATAATAATTGCATCATACCAAAAAGAAGTAGCTTTTAACTGTTCAAATTTTGTGATATAAAGTCAATTACACACATAAACCAACAGAAATCCTGCTACTCCAGAACTCATGCTGGAATAGATATTCCCATGGAAATCCACAATACACACACACACACACACACACACCCTACACCAGTGAGTTATGTGTAAAGTGAAAGCATAGGTGTTTCTCTTAAGTAATAACTTAACATGTACAATGTTTAATAATCTGGTTTCCCCTAACTATGAATATACTATAGCCATCCTCTACTTCTGATATTAACTTAGATATTTTAGAACATAATATGCACACATATTTTAAGTTATTTCATACTTCCTTACTAGCAATTCATCACAGCCTTAAAGTTCTATATCTTATAATGTAGAATAATATAACCTGAAAGTTCTTTAAACTTGTTTAATCCAAATTTCTTCAACAAAGTCAATGAGCATGATCATTAATTGTAATGTCAGCCAGACATGAGGAAGAGCTACTTAGCAGACTGGTAAAGCTCTGGTCACATCTGTAGATTTAACACTTTAATACTAGAGGAGAGAGGTCCCACCCAGTGTGCAGGAGGCAGCAGCCAATAGGCTTAGGGCCTGGAAAGAATAGAAAAAGAAAGAAGGAAGTGTCTGTCTCCTTTTCCTTTTTAGCAGAAGCTCCGGTTTTCAGCACAGCCTTGGGTGCCATCTCCTGCTTTCTCCTTGCTGCAGGCTTCCAGTGCAGACTTTTCGCTCCTCCAGCACTGACCCTTGCACTGTCCAGCTCATGAAGCACAACACTCTTCAGTGACCTTTGCAGGTCTTCAGTTTCGCCTTGACCCTGCGGCTCTCCAGTGTACTGTTGACCTCTTTGCATTCTTCCATGCTCCATTCAACATTCTGCAAGCAGCCACTGTAAGGCTACCCAGTAACTATTTTTTGTATCGGTTTAACCCATTCTTCATACCAAAAATTATTTTGAGAAACCAGCCCTTCAGTGTAGGGCAATTGAAGGAAAAGGCAGTATATATTTCTTAACAGCATAAAATAAAATTGTTTTTCTGTCTATATGAAGTTGTAAATTACCTTATCTTTTTTCTTTTGTACCAGTAATTAAATTCAGGACCTTGTGTTTTCCAAGTAGGCTCTGTGCCTCTGAGCTGTATACTGGGCACCAGCATCTCTTCCTAGATAAAGCTGATTATAATTTATATGAAGTTTGAATAACAATTTTAGCTGATGGTTTGTCAAGAAATTTACTCCCTGTATTAGCTCAAACTGTAACAAAATACTACAGACTGGGTAGCATAGGCAGTAGAAACTTATTTGTTCACAGTTCTGATGGCAAAACTTACAAGATTAGAATTCCAATACAGGCAAATTATGCTGAAGTTTGTCCTTGGATTAAACTGAACACCTTGCTTCCCTTTGTTTTTGAGGGAAAAGCAAACAACCTACTGTTGGTGCAAACTCTATCTCATCTGATTAGGTTATCAATTCTATTAAATTAGAACTCCACCTTATGACCTCATTCAATTTAATAACTTAAAAGATCCAGCTTTAAATATAAGCACAAGGATTAGCCCTCCAAAATATGACTTTTGAGATTACACAATTTAGCATATAGTACTCTTCATAATAAGTTTTGAAGAGTTATAGGAGAAAGAGATTTTTATAGAGTATTTACATCTTTATTTTTTTACCAGTATCTTATATGAAGACAGTTACTAATTCCCTGAGTAGAAGTATTTATAGCACATAAAAACTGTGGAGATATTTTCAGGGGTTGAATATTTCAGCCAAATATTGGTTGAAGGGGAATAAAAATTTGAGATTTGATAATTTATTTTAACATCTCATCTCAATTCATCAACCGATATTTATTGAGCTCATAAAAGGTGCCAACCATTGGCCCATGCCTTTATTATGTATGAAGAAACAAAACAGATATAAACCTTTGCCCTAATTAAACCAATTATCTAGGAAAGGGCAATAAATAATCAATAAACATAAAATGCAATTATTTTTAGTTTTGGAGCATATGCTAAAAGGGGAACACTATAAAATAAATTATAGTAGGAGGACTAGAAGTGGTGGGGTATAATTCTAAAAGGAATGATCAAGATATGACAACAGTTGACCTAACACTTAAACAGAACAAGAGAAAACTTTTGGCTTACTCCTCCATTCCCCTGAGTTGGGCTGACTTGAAATTCTGAGATGGGCATGTTATGGTAAAAGTGAGATTTTGAGAGGAATTGGTAGATTTCATCTGGTTTTCTTAGAGCGCCATCTCTTGGAAAACATTCTCAGAGATTAGGCACTCTGCTATGAGAAGGCCAAGCCAAGAGGAGACTCCTGGCAGGTGCACCAGTTGGTGGCCTTGGCAGACCTGCGAGTCAGCAGCTCTCAGCCCGCCGTGCTTGCCATGTGAGAGAGACATCTCCTGTCTCACTTAGTTGCGTTTCAGTTAACTGCATGTCAGTTGGCATCCAATCTCAAGCACATGAAGGCCCTACACTAGCGCCTCCAGATGATCCCAGTCAAACCACAGAACTGTGGTGTCTAAATCTGAGATCATCAAAAGAAATGCCCTCTGTCTGGGGTTGTTTACAGCACTCCAGTGTAACTCTTACTTGGCTTTCCAACCAGGGATTGAACTCAGGCCCTTGTGTTTGCTAGGGAAATTTAATAATAATTATTATTATTTATTTACTCTTCAAGTAAATATTCAAACTAATTTACTAGTTTTGCATGGATAAGCATGTGTATGTGTGGGTGTGTATATGAATGAATGTGCATTCATGTGTGTGTGTGTGTGTGTGTGTGTGTGTGTGTATGCGCACATGTGCACTGGATATGAGGACAGGAAACGTGCAAATCGTGGAGGAGACTAAAATTCATATTAAGTTTAAAGAGAAAGCACCTGGGAGTGGTACACACCTGAAATCTCAGAACTCAAGAGGCTGAGGCAAGAGGCTTCTTGGAAGTTCAAGACAGCCTGGACTACAGAGTATGCTCAAGGACAGTCTGAACTGCATAGCACAGGACCCTGTCTCAAAAAGACAACATACAATACAAGCAAAGCAGTATGATACGATACATTATGATACGATATGATTAAATTTAATTTAATTTTTAAAAAGAGAAATCATAAATTATATGTGTAAGTAGACAACAGTGGTAACCAGGAAAACATTCACCTGATTGGAAATAATTTGTAAACATAGTTACTTAATTTTCTCACGATACAGTATTGGGGGCTTAAATACCAAGGAAGTGTCAACTGATATGGGTTTACCAAGGCCTTTAGGTAAAGGAACAGTAAAAATTAAACTTGATCCAGTTACAATTCTATCTTCAGTGCTTAAAGCCACAGGTAGCCCAAGTTAGTGTTCCTAAATGCTTCATTTTTTCACAACCGAGTTAAGAAATAATATAACATAAAAGGTTCCTTGTGTTTAAATTTCAACAAGCCAACAAGAAAATTTGAGATATAGGCACAAAGGATATGTTCCTTCTCCTGCAAAATATCACCCCTGTAAGAATGAGGCTAACCAATTTGGAAAGAGATATGATTCTTTTCTAACCATGTGTTAATAAAGCTAAAGGAATAGAGAGAAGAATGATGTAATATTTGGTTTTTGGCACCATAGTCCTGAGCATACACATTTTACTTTCCTTCAAACTCATCCAACTTTGAAAATGATAAAGCAATTTCAGAGAGCATTCTCTTATTTTTTGTTTTTGTTGCTTGGGAACTGGGGATTGAACTCAGGACCTTTCGCTTTCCAGGGAAGCGTTTATTCCACTGAGTCATCTCCCCAGCCCCTGTTATTTGGTTGAGCCAATACCCCTGAAGAGTGCCTTCAGATTAACCTTAACTTGAAACTTTACAGAAATATACTCTTATTTACAATTGACAGCATAGAAATTATTATTATCTGCCAGGCAGATGTCTTTTTTTTTTTTCTTTTTTTTCCTTCCTTTCTTCCTTCCTTCCCTCGCTCATTATCCAAAATATATTTGAGTCAGTTAACATCTTCTCAACACTAAAATCAAAATAAAACCAACACAACTGGGAGGAGTTGAATAAATAATCCATAAAATAGTGAGCACGCATTGAGCCTGAATTGCCAATTTGCCTTAGAGTTTCTGAACCTAACGGAGAAGAAGATATGTAGCACACAAAGAAGATATGTAGTCACAAAGGACTTTAAGGATATCCTCAAGGTTTGTCCAAGTGATTCCAAGTAGCTTAGCATCTGTTGCATAAATATTAGATTCAATTCATATATTATGGATTTGCAAAAACATGAATGCATAGGTTTGCCGTGAGTAGTTCAACAAAGAAACTCTGGGTTGGGTTAAAGATTCATATACATAAGGAATAACATTCATATTGCAAACCCAAGTTAGCATAACATTCAGCATAGAGATCTGTGTCAGGAATGTTGCACCAAGTTAATCTAATGGACAGTTTACCACAACTGCCCACAGTGGGCAGTTTGTTATCATTGAAAGCTCTAAACAGTTTGCCATCACTGATATGGTGGGAGACTCTGTCCTTTGTTCTGTTCATAACAGCAAGTGTTGTTAAGAATATTGATATTCTGCTGATACAATTTGAAAATTATTTATAACTGGAATATTATTTAATATATTTTATAATATAATAAAAATTGACAAAAAACACAATTTTAGCAGTTGATTTAATGGACTATTTCTGTTTATTGAGCATATTCATGGAAATATAAATGTCTTCCAATCAAATGCAAAAATTAAGGGGAAAAAGAGTATTGGGATCTCATGGGATCACCACGCTGTCCAACATAGAGTGAACACTTACTGGGTTTCAAGAATACATCTGTGGGCCGGGCGTGGTGGCGCAGGCCTGTAATCCCAGCACTTGGGAGGCTGAGGCAGGAGGATTGTTGTGAGTTCAAGACCAGCCTGAGCTACAAAGTGAGCATAAGGCCAGCCTGAGCTGCATAGTGAGACCCTGCCTCAAAAAGACAAAAAAAAAAAAAAAAAAAAAAAAAAAGAATACATCTGTGGGGTCAGTCAAATAGTTCAGCTCAGTAAAATGCCTGGTTAGCCCAGCATAAGGACAGGTGCTCAATTCCTGGTGTGCATGCTGGCCCCGACCCCGGGGTGTGCTGAAATGTGATTGAGATGGGCATGGTGGTGTGCGCCTGTAATCCCAGTGCTTGGGAAGCTGAGAACAGGAGGATCACTATGAGTCCAATCTTTGTAGTGAGACCCTTTAGACCCTGTACTAAATACA